>JALDNG010001338.1:0-61250 GCA_024349245.1 Neodontobutis hainanensis
AGTTGTTAATAAAGCAGAGTAATTCACTTTTTATGTTAAGTCAATCAGGCTTTTCAGTGTCAATGAAAGCTTAAATTATTCAGTTAAGTTCTAAACTTGAATTGGTCACTATTTTAAGGAAAAAGTTGTAATTCCGTTGAGTGACCACCAGAGAGAGACGTAGAGGTCCTCTCAAAGAATTTTTAGAAGTTTCGCACTTCTATTCCACTAGGGGCAGTAGACTCTCTAGAGTCCGTGGTCTACCACTTCTTTCCGCTAGGGGCAGTAGACTCTCTAGAGTCCGTGGTCTACCACTTCTTTCCGCTAGGGGCAGTAGACTTTCTGGAGTCCGTGGTTTATACCACCTATTT
The DNA here is from genome assembly GCA_024349245.1 of Neodontobutis hainanensis. Classification (NCBI taxonomy): domain Eukaryota; kingdom Metazoa; phylum Chordata; class Actinopteri; order Gobiiformes; family Odontobutidae; genus Neodontobutis; species Neodontobutis hainanensis. Next base: position 351 of record JALDNG010001338.1, read on the forward strand.
CCGCTAGGGGCAGTTGGAACTACAGTGAGTTTGTTTTCCGGGTGACGCCAGTGTCACGCCCCTTCCAAGACACGGAGTGGCAATAGCTTGTTAGCTTCAGTTTAGCTGTAGACTTTGGGGAATTAACACCTCTTATACAGCCACTTTACAACACAGCAGCGCTCTGAAAAGCGCAACTTTCCAGCACAGCAGTGCTGTGGACAAAACAACGTTTCACAAAGCACTATGCGGCCACGTGGGTCAAGAATATGTATATACACTTGTTGCACAATGTAAACAGGTCCGTTGGCTGTGTATTAACTGGAGTTCTGACGCGGGTAGCTAATCCGTTCAGAGTTCTCCCAACCAAGTTTTTTGATTCGTTTGACACAATATGACAGATAAATTACTTGGTTTAACAAGTTTATATAAAACGTTGGCGCATCGCAAACCGTTTTTATTAACTTGCAAAACGCGTTATTAAACAACTTATGCTAAGACCCTAGAGCATCTTAGGATCCGCAGTTGTTAGGCCTTATAAAAATTACACGTCCTTAAACGTGTCACAAATGCATTTAATCAATCCGGCTCTCTGGCCTTTGTTCACAAACTCCACTAAGATTCAATCTTTCACTGAACACTTAGCAAGCTGGCGAATTCGCATACATTAATAATTTCTTGGGTTTCTCTGCAGAAATGTACGTATAATATTAACCAAGTTTCAAAGCATATCTCAGAATTATCAAAACATCAGACCAGCTGGTATTTTTCAAATCTTAGACAATTTCACAAGCGCTTAATATCAAACAGCAACACAACACACATTTCTCAACACATTGATTAGTTTTGGATAAAACTTAGTTCTTCAGCGGACAGAGATTTATGTAAAAGCCTTTTAAGATGTTAACTTTTTCAGTGTTTACAAGACTGGATCTTTTCGTGCCTCACACGCGGGCACCAAAAATAATATGTAGTGAATATGGTCTCATTAATGAATAATTAATATGAATATGAATTATGAAAATGTATAATTAATATTTTGTTTATGAAAATATTAATTTCTTTCAGGGCACCACCTTAGTTTTAACAGTTCTAAGGAAACTAATTATGTTTGATAAGTCTCAATCTTGAAGGAAGGAATTCTAACTCGTTTTCGATCCAAATCTGAATTAAACCATGAAACAAGGATGTCTTTATGGGGTTTTATTAAAGATTGTGCAGGTTAAAATATGAATAATAATAGTGGGAAGGATACAAAGGAATAATCAGGGCAAATGATGAAGATAATGAACATAAAACATTGATTGACAATGGCACAATGGTTATACCTTTGATGGAACAAGATAAGTTCAATTCTTTTTAATTTTAAGCGATTTAATCGGAGTGGTTACGGAGCAAAGGGGCAGTTAAATGGCTTAACAAAAAAAGGGACTATTGACGGCTATTTAAGATTATAAAAGGGGAAAGATGTGCTGTTGGACTTAATCACACAGGTTTTATAACGCCAAGCTTTCTCTTGTGTCTCTTGTGATTTCTAGGCGCAGCCAGGGGCCGGAGGAGTCTGGTTTGGGGACCACAGGATTTCATCTCTGCTTTTTGCAGATGATGTTGTCCTGTTGGCTCCATCAAGCCAGGACCTTCAATGTTCACTGGGGCGGTTTGCAGCCGAGTGTGAAGCGGCTGGGATGAGGATCAGCACCTCCAAGTCTGAGACCATGGTTCTCAGTCGGAAAAGGGTGGCTTGCCCCATCCAGGTTGGTGGAGAGCTCCTGCCTCAAGTGGAGGAGTTTAAGTATCTCGGGTCTTGTTCACGAGTGAGGAAGGAAGGAGCGTGAGATCGACAGGCGGATCGGTGCAGCTTCTGCAGTAATGCGGTCGATGTACCGGTCTGTCGTGGTGAAGAAGGAGCTGAGCTGTAAGGCAAAGCTCTCGATTTACCAGTCGATCTACGTTCCTACTCTCACCTATGGTCATGAGCTTTGGGTCATGACCGAAAGAACAAGATCCCGGATACAGGCGGCCGAAATGAGCTTTCTCCGCAGAGTGGCGGGGCGCTCCCTTAGAGATAGGGTGAGGAGCTCCGTCACTCGGGAGGAGCTCAAAGTAGAGCCGCTGCTCCTTCACATCGAGAGGAGCCAGCTGAGGTGGCTCGGGCATCTGTTTCGGATGCCTCCCGGACGCCTCCCTAGGGAGGTGTTCCGGGCATGTCCCACCGGGAGGAGACCTCGTGGAAGACCTAGGACACGCTGGAGGGACTATGTCTCTCGGCTGACCTGGGAACGCCTCGGTATCCCCCCGGAAGAGCTGGAGGAAGTGTCTGGGGAGGGGGAAGTCTGGGCTTCTCTGCTTAGACTGCTGCCCCCGCGACCCGGCCCCGGATAAGCGGTAGAAGATGGATGGATGGATGGTCACACGCCTTCTATTGACGGAGTCAGTTTCTTGATCTGGTCACAGTCTTTTTGTGCAGCCGTCCTCCTCTTTCTGGCCGTGCTGGTTTTGAGACATATGGATATGGGAGCACCTTCCTGATGAATTTGCATGGGAAAGTTTGGATTAAGTTGTCAAAATCTTCTGGTCTGCAGATCCTATTGACTCTCTTCTTCTTCTTTGGTTTTATACTGTTTTTCTTTCTTTTCCTTTCTGGTATAAAGCTGTTTATCGGTTCTCAGGTGAACAGCAAGTTGTATTGTGTTCTTCAGTAACATCTGTTTGATGTTAATTTTTGTCCTTATGGCTTTGTTTTGGACTAAAACTTTAGATTGTCATTTTAGCCATCAAAGATGTGATAAGGTTTATATCACTATCAATGTCATTTGGAGTTGGGATGGTAATGACATTTGATTTGCCAGGATTATCTGTGTTGGGTCCTTGGTTGGTTCTTGTTTGCGATCCAGTGAACAGGCGATGGTCAGCTTTTCCATCTCAGAGATCTTGTTTTCAGTGACTTCCAAGCAAGTCTTAGTCACGAAGATTTTCTTCTCCATCTTCTCCTTCGTCTTGCTAGACATGTCCACTTCCATCTGTACCTCCATTTCACCGTACAGCTCCACTTCCATCTGTACCTCCATTTCACTGTACAGCTCCACTTCCATCTGTACCTCCATTTCACCGTACAGCTCCACTTCCATCGGTACCTCCATTTCACCGTACAGCTCCACTTCCATCGGTACCTCCATTTCACCGTACAGCTCCACTTCCATCGGTACCTCCATTTCACCGTACAGCTCCACTTCCATCGGTACCTCCATTTCGCCATACTCCTCAAAATCCATCTGTACCTCCATTTCGCCATACTCCTCAAAATCCATCTGTACCTCCGTCTCGCTGTTCATTTCAACTTTCATATCGACTTCCATTTTGCTATCCATCTCAACTTGTACAAAATGTCGTCCTTTAAGATTCATCTTGGTCTGATTAATGTATGTGTGACTTTCTCCAACGTCTGTGAATAGTGTCGAGAGTCTGCTTTGAATTCTAACTCTATAACATATGACATCACACCATTCTATAGAATGTTTGGTCGTCATGGTGTTGGGCCAGAGTTACAGGCTTTCATTTTTTATGTATTTATTTGGTTTTAACAACTTTATTCTACTATTTGTATTGTATTTCTAGCCAAGGTTTTTAAAATGTGGTCTTGTTAAGTATTTTTTTTAATTGATTAAAAAAAACTAAAAATAAGATGCATAAACAAAAATAAATAATCAAGTATTTGTGAAGGAGTGTGACTTTTGTTCTGGTGTAGTTCTTTTCAATTAAATTTGTTAAAAGGTTTCTTTAGATAGTCCAATATCACAATAACAGTTACCTTAAAGGGCTTTACATGTATTTTAGACAAAAACCCTGCTATTGGACACTCCATTAGGGCGAAAAACAAAAAATACATGTGAAAAAAGTGAAATGTTGTGGGCAAAAACTGACCTCTCAGTCTTTGGCACAATTGGATGGAATAAGTCATGAACGCACCAACATCTCAATGCCATAGAGTCTTTATTGTTCACAACCAACACAATAAACGACCCGAGTAGACACACCTGCTCTACTGAAGATTACACATTAGACCCAAGCTTTTATACAGTTTTCACATGACAGTTCATTTGTGTCTTATTTCATTAGGGCTTTGAGGACTATAAGCCCCAGTACTCTAAACATTAAAATTCTTATAACATTCCCCCCTCTTTATGCTGATAATAATTAGCATAAACAATCTACTAGCCTGAGTGTGAGTTGTTTACTTTTACAAAAGCGAAAACCCAGCAGGGCATCTGACCTAGCCTAAATACACTTGACCAATTGACCTAACACTGTGAAAAATCTAGTGTCCACCCCTTGCCCCAAGGCGGCGTCAACACACAAACATCAAGCATTAACTTTATGTAATCACTCCAACTGAATCTCAAACACATTTCAAATCAAAGACAAAAATGATTATACAGGGATATGTTTACAATCAAATGGGACTCCACAGAGTCATGCACTGATTCTTCAAAATCAAATTTGTAAAAGTCCTTAAATCAAAACACAGTGTCACTCCAAAATCAAGTAGAAAAATATGACAGAGTTTAAACTGGTCGCCCCATCGGACTCAAGATCTCCGGCCTGTCCCTGCCTGTCCATTACTGTCCCTGTAACGAAAAAGAAAAACACATGGAGTGAGACTTATGCACATTCTTAATGATTAAAATCAATTCTCTTAAGCATCATAACTCAATGAACCATACGGCCCTTAGGACTGTAGTATGATCCGTCCTGGAGCTGTTGTCCCGTTGGTGAACATGCAGATGTTAACGTCCCTCAGATATCAAAGTGTTCATCTGAGGTCAAAGCCTCGACCACAGTCGTTGGACAGGTGCATGTCCAGGAATGTTGACCCAGCAATGGCCACATCCATCAATCTCACCAACAAGCTCCGGATACATGGAAATCAACACAAACAAAAGTTATAAGACATGGAAGTGCCACACAAGTACATCTCAACACAGATTTAAAATACCAGTTAAATTTCCAAATATTTGATAAATATTTTGTAAAACCAGGTCAAAATCAATTACTCTATTCCAGAATCTTCTGCCAATTCCTCTGCAGAGTGTGAAGCTCTTTCTTAAAAGCTTTAGTTGTGCTGTTAACTAGAACTGAGTTACTTTGGATGAAATCCTGTTGTAGATCTCACATTTTCAGCTCAAAGCAGCTCAGTGCTATTGGTTCTGTCCAGTCCTTGGACCAGTTTTCATTTCCATTTTTAATTCACAGTTACAGCATCTCTCATGCAATTTAAAACCATTTGCTGGTTATAAATATAATTAATTTAAATCCACATTTGCATAAATTGTCTCAAAGGTAAAATTCTAATTTCAATACTAATTGAATTTTAGCCTCATTAAGGACACCCCGAAGGACCTCCCTGTTGTCGATGTATCTGGGGCTCTCAAATAAATCTGAAGGAACTGCTGTTTGGTTCCTAAGGTGTGAGTTTCTACTCACGATGTTCTCCGTCACATTCTATGTGAACTATTAAACCAAGGATCCTTTAAGGGCGCTTGTTTCCGGTCAGCAGGCAATGCTGGTCTAATGGTCTTACTTTCAAAAACCTCCAGACTTCTGCTTTGCACTGCACCTGTCCCTGATCTCAGTTTGTCAGGTTCAGAGTGATGTTACAGGACGTCCTGTCACTAGCCCTGCTCACAGGTGTACTCCCAGATGTAAACCAAGATGACTATAAGTTCAAAGAACTGTGTTAATATTAGCTCTTACTGGTGGCTATAACAATTGTCAAATCTTATTTTCTGAATTGGTACTTGTTGTGGTTGGCTTCCATCAAAATAAAGAACAAACAAACAAATCAGAACTTTCTCTGACATTTTTATACCCATAGGAAGTGCCTCCAGGCTTTCGTCAAACGAAACCATAAAAGCTCTTAAAATCAAAACCATAAAAATGAAACAGCAGATAAACCCTGTTTCCACAGATATGGTCTGCTGAAAATCTACTTTAATCTGAAAGGTTCAATCAGACCAAACAGTGCTTCACCAAAACGGTCCTGTCAACTTTCTTTATTTATTTTTATTTATTTATTTATTTATATAAAGTGCAACTAAACCCCTGGTCAGAACCGAATTCCGCCCACTGGCAATATTTGAAAAATGCTGGAAAAGTGGGCGGAGACAGATGCGGATTGATTGACAGCTCAGATGTGAGAAGTGCAAAGATGTAGAGTGACTGGAGTGACGCAAGTAGCTTTGCGACAGAGCGGTCATTTGAAGTGGAGGACTTTTCTCCCCCTCCTTCACCCGAAGAGGAGGAGGGTGAATTGTCATTACAGACAGGGCCAGAGCCTTATCAGTTCGAGCCGCTGGCTCAAGTCGCGGGCCCAGATACCGGCAATGCTATCGAAGCAGCAGCGCAAGAGAGAATGGGGCTAGTGTCGGAGTGGTAAAAATTAGCATTATGGCTAATTTAGGCTAATGCTCAGCAAAGGCTAACGAACTTTTAAAATTGCAAACATATGCATTTAGTTTGATTTTGGCATGTAGTGTTAATAATTAAGCAAAAAATATTTGAAATCTAGTTAGAAATGATTGTCTCAACAGGTGCACCTGTGGGCACTGCAGCTCACTGTCCCCAGGAGAGAATGTCTGCTGTAGGAGATACCCAAGGTATAGCTATGAAATATCACAAGACCCAGATTGTTCAGTACACTTAATTTATTTACTAAGTAATCAACACAAAACCCACAATCCTCGCATATCAAATAATAAATAAATCATCCTAACAAAGTAGTAAAAGTAAGCATTCTCATATTATAGGTAATGCATAGGTGTGACCAGATTGGTGGAGTAGACTGCATAACAGCCCATCCAGGCTTTGAGCCAGTAGCTCTAAACCCCTATGTATTACAAGCTGTATATGGCACTTATCTCCAGTTATTTGGTGAAATGGAAGATACACTTACAAACATGTTAGTTCCAGTATGAAAAGATCAATATTATTATAAATCATTTTATTTTTTTTTACCCTCCACTTCAACATACACGTGCACCTCCTCTGCTTATCGCAATGTCGTGAGGTGGTGCTGGGGTACCTTAGCCAACACGTAAGAGTGGTCATACCTTCCTGCGCTGTGACCAGGGTCAGGGAAGAGTTTCCTGAAGGACCATACAGAGGTTTTCTTCCCCCACTGGATTTTTGAATATGTTTTTTTATTTTTTATAAATAAAATAAAAATAAAATAAAGGACTTCTAAAGAAGCATTTATAATTGGACTTACACACTACACAATTCTGTAAATCAGCTATAAAACTCAAAGTAAACATGTAGCAATACACACACACACACACACACACACACACACACACACACACACACACACACACACACACACACACACATATACACACACACACCAAAACCCTTTCCCATATGCCAAGGGTAAAAGAAGTGTCTAATGTCCTTTTTTTGCTCCCTCATGAACTTCTGTACACCTGAATGTCGGTCGGTCACCAAGGACTGGACCACGACACCTCTTTGCTCAAGAAGAGACAGGCTTCTTACAAATCCTTCCTTCTCTATTCGTTGGCTGTTTCCGACTTTATTGCTCTGCAAACTCAAAAATACTTTAGAGCAATGCGCAGTATATAGTTTTTCACATAACAAAATACTTCATTGTGTAGTACCTGGACTAGTTGGATGTCTATGACCACATTGGCTTTGAGATCCATCATTGTATAGCTGCCATATTTTGCTGAATGTCCTACAATTGTTATTTGCACTTTAGTCAACAAAGCCCGGTAGCAGCAGCAGCAGCTGCTGTATGTATGTATGTACATAAAAAAGTTATTTATTACCGGGTGAATCAGCTCATGTCCCCACCAAGAGTCACAGCCCCAGCAGCAATGGTGTTTTCAATAAGGATATCCTGCTCAATCTTCCACTGCCAGTTTATTGTGGGAATAAGGAGTCTGGCCTGATGCTTGTGGAAGCACTGCTCAGAGATTCCCTTGATTTTGAAAGCATCTAAGAACTAAAGAAAAAACAGACATCTTCATAAAATGACTTGGTGTGCAAACATAAGGGCACCATATATTATCTCTCACCTTTGATGTCTGGCAAAATGATGAGCCAGTGAACAGAATAGCTGCACAAAGCTGTAGGTTTCCGCTGGTATATTGTTTACCGTTGGCTGGCTCGACCAGTCCCTGGAATACTCGCAGTGAGCACAGTGCTGTTTGACTTGGAGAAGTATCCCAATGGTTGTTTGTGAAACAGCACAACTCCAGCTGCAGACAGGGCATTTTCTAAAAGCTCCAGCAATTTATCTTCATAAACTATGTACTTAGTAAGTTTGTGTGGTAACACTTCATTGAAGACACTATGTAAAAGTAAAGAAAATAAAAAGTTTTTTAGAAACAGTCAAATATAACTGAAAAAACCTAATGAGACTAAACAGATTACCTGGTACAGTCCATAGTGCTCTCACTTCCATCTGGATAGTAGCTTGAGTCATCAGTGGACATGTCACATCTTTTCCTCTTTATTGGTGTAGAGGTTGCCCTGGGACACTCTGTGAAAGACTCCATCAGTGTGCCTGTGTCACACCACACACTCCTGTTAGGCATTCTGGCCTGGGTGGCTGTGCAAATTATAATAAATTTGTTATCAATAAGCATTAAAAGTGCAAAACAACATTAAATCATCTTGACTATATGATAGTACAGTACAATACAATAGTATTCAAACTCACATTTGCTTCTCCTGATAGGCTTCACCTTAGCCTGCACACCTGCAGATCTGGAGCTGACTGGTTCTGTCTGGCACCCAATTTCTCTGGTCATCTAAAATTAGTCCTAAATTCAATCATTTCAGATATTTTACAATGCAATAAATAAATATTAGTGACACAAATGTTCTCACAAAGCGAAGAATCTCAAATAAGACATGGCCAAACACAAACAGTCAGATATAGCCTCGTGGAGCAGCAATATGCAGTTTACAACAATAGTGCGCATTTTTGCTGCTTTTAATTAAATGAGCAAGCTTTACACAAAACGCACAAGTCCAACACAGCTATCCAAGACAGCGTAAAAATGCCCTCTGTTAGAACGAGTCAAGAGGCGTATGTTTGGCCAAGTCCAAAGTCACAAAAATAAAGCTTCTTTAGTGCTGCATCACTGATACACGTACAGCAAAGTATGAGAAATGACTAACGTAATATTGAGTAATAACATAGTAATGCTAGATATCTGTGTGTGCTGAGAAACAAGGGAGTATCTACACTAGTCTGCGACAGACCCGTTAGCGCCACGGTATCAGGAGTAGCTGTAGCTAACGTTTAGCATACTTTATCTAACTAGCAATATGACAAACTGATGAATTAATTTTAGTTTAATAGGATAAATATATATATAAATATATGCTCACTTACCTGAAGACACTGCTGCAGTGGTGGAGTCCGTGCAAGAGGAGCAGCGTTTGGCACTGCCGTGCTTTTTAGCGTGAGCATTTTGGAGAAGCCCATTTCCACCTCCATTGCGTTAGAGAAGCAATCCCGTGTAAAATGCAGGTTGCACACTCCAGCTCTCAGCGGTAACTCTCGGTCTCCCAGGCCAAGTGCATCTAACCACTTATTCCTAATTTCTAAGTCTGCTGGAAAGCTATGCAGTCCAACAGTGCTGTTGTAACCAGCAACACTACACCTATGCCCCATTCTAACAACCACACTAAATACAGCTCTAATGCAAAAAAAAATCTATGCTAACCTAAAGCTATCCTAACTGATGCAATACTGTGCCACTAACTAACTATGCTTATAACAATACTACACTAAGAACTAACTGCTATGCTATTTAATTATCTAGGCTGTGAGAAATAATCTAAATATCTATATAAATGGCTATGCTAACTAGATGCTAATATACGCTGACTGGCTACGGGTTTTGACAGAACAAGATGTTTTTATACCAGGAGTAAACAATGCCGAGGGTGACGTGCCAGGGTCATGGGTCGTGAGCCGTTGGTCGAGCCAGTATACGTCACAGTTTTAGCAACTACAATAATTATCGTTCAACCTGAAGGGGGCAGCACTTAGACGGTTTTACACCATATTTTTTAAAATTAATATACTTTATACTCAATTGTCAAAACTTTTAGTCAGATCAATGGACAGCACTAATAAGGCCCCATTCATACATATCATTACCTAAAAAAAGTTGTTTTAGGGTTTAGTTACTCTTTAAACTCCTCTTTTACTGTATTAAACACTGTTGTTATAGCCTCATGCTAACCTTAGGTTAACCACACATCACCTCTTCACTTTAATACAGTTAGTTTAAATCTTCTTCTCCCTTTCTTTTTGAGACTTGGGACCATAGCTCAAAACAACAAAAAAAAAAATTAAAATAAAATAAACAAAAAATATACACAAAATCACAAAATGAAAGGCCAGTGCCATTGATCATTTTAAAATGTTAGTCCATCAAGTATTATTTCTAAATATTTGTCTTCTTTATGTTTTCCAAATAGCATCACTGTTGTTTCTGTTATATTTAAAACTTTATTTTGTTCAGTTTTAATTTTAGTCACCATTAGTTTTAGGTCTTTACCTGTAACTGTAAGTGGTATCATCCGCAATCATAGTACAATTTTATTCAGCTGATAAACATCAGTAATTTTATAATAGATAATAGATCTAAACTAGTTTCTCATGATCTATCGTCACAAACTTTTAGCCAAAGACTTTAAATTCACAATCTAATTTGAAAATTCTCCGATTATTGTTCAATCACTTCAAATTAATTCCTTTAGAAATGAATTCCTTAAAAAAACAAAACTCCTGGGTCAGACCCCTCCCTCTGGGGTTAACCTTGTAACAGGGCAGCCTCCTTCTGCTGCTCCAACACACCTCATCTCACTTTCCTCAAAAATGATTGACTGTCGTTTAAAAGGAAAGACTTTTCACCAAATCAACAAAGCTCTGTGTAAATTCTTCTGTATTTACTTTCATAATAAACAATTTCTTTAGGGTTTTGTTCAGTATAGATTTGTTCCATCCTGTCTCTGTAAAACTCAGTTTTACCATCAGGTGTTCAATAAATACATTTTGTTTTTGCATTTTTTCCATATTAAATTTAACCGCAGCATATTTAAAACGTTTATTCATTCCTAATTTTACGTTTCTACTAATTTTGCATCAGACTCTACATTAAGTATTCCCTTCACTCAATGTTAAACAGAAACCTAACCCATTAAGTGTAAAATCAAATCAACGTCTCTTTTTATTTATTCAGATTCACCAACATTGCACTCAGTAATGTTTATTTAAAACAATGCTAAGAATTAACCTTTTTATTTTTTTTATCTCTAGGTTCTGAAGATTTTAGTGTTCTCCATAAACACCTCTAAAGTTCAACCAAAATTATTCAATCCTGTTCAAACAAACAGACTATTGTGTTAGTCTCTAGTTCTCACAATCATCAATAATTCAAACGTTCCAACATTCAAATCAGATCCATAAAAAAAGTAGTTTTCATTAGTTTAGTTTAGTGTTAATTTCTGTTTTTCTAATTACTCAGAGAATATTTTCTCAAACAATATTTAAAGATTTCATTTTGTGGTTTAGTTTACAAAATCAAAAAAACAATTTGGTTGTACCAAAAAAATTAAAGCAAATCATAATGTAGACTATATTTGTTTTCACAGACCTGTCAGGAGGTCAAACAGTTTCCTAATTTTGTCTCATAAACTTTATTTAACACAATCTGTTTCTGTTTCTGTCACTGACATTTCTGCTTCAGCATTTTTCAACATTAAAAGGTTTGTTTAATGTAAAGGCTCCCACACTTTCTGTTGAGCTAAAATAAAAAAAAACAACGGAAAAAAAACATAGAGCTCCATACGTGAGCAAAAAGGGAGGTGCTGTGAAGGCTAATGTAATCTTGTGTTGACACATTTCTTTGTGAATCCAAACTTTTCCACTCTTTGTCAGAACCAAACCAGAGAAATACATAATTGTTCATTTAATTTCTTCTGGTAACATTATTTTCTTTTATATGTGAGCTGATGGCCCAAATATCTATAATTTTGTATTATCTTTATAAACTTGCTCTGCGGAATTCAACTTTAAGACACATTTTTAAATTCTTCTGATTACAAAGTGATAATTTTTCATTAACATTATACCGTGTGTTTGAACCACACTGATATTAAGGGCCTTTATTAGTTCTCGTACTAATAGATAATAGATACAATTTGTTTCCAATACTAATCAATACTTTTTAAATCTTTAATCTCATCTCTGCCGTGTCACACAAACTTAATACAATATCTGTTCTTTAACAGACTATTTATAAACTTTATCATAATTCAAAAGCACATCCAACTTCTGTAGATGTGTCTGTTCCATGTTTGTGTCTGTGTTTGTCTATGTGTGTCTTTATGTGTGTGTACGTACTTCTGTGTCTATGTGTTTGTGTATATGTGTGTTTATGTTCCTGACCTGTTCAAAGGTCAGTCAAAGGTCCTTCTCGTCTGGACCCAGTGTTGGCCTGAAGTGTTGCCCTGTGTTGGCCTGTAGTGTCGGTCTGTCCGGCTTCGCCAGTGCCCCCTCGTCTGCGACTCCCCCCTCTCCTCCCTCTGGTCTCCATGGTAACATTTTTCCTCGGAAAAATACATTTCATTCATATTAAGGTCAAGTTTTGCACAATTTCAAAATTAAATTTACCAATCCCTCTTTGATCTTTATCAATAGATACAGTTTAAAATAAACATTTGTCTGGAATATGTTTATCTTACCGCATGAGTTTGCTGCTGTCTGTCTGCAGCTTTTCTCGAAAGGGAGCAGGGGTGTGGGGGAGGGCAGAGGAAGTTTGGATGTAGAGCAGAGAGGCCAAGTCCTAGAGATCTCACAGGACACATTTATAAAAATACAAATGATTAGTGTTTTGAAGTAGCCTACATGTGTGCACTTCTTTCAAAATCTCTTCTCTGCTCTTTTCTGTCTCAAACTGGCTTCTCCTTTTTTTTTTCTGTTACACTAGAAGCCTAGAAAAATATCCTCCATGAGCTATTTTTCTTTCTTTCAACTCAGTCATCAAATTATTTCTACCCACAAAACCATTAAACTTTTGTTCTGGTTCACATTCTTAGACCTTAGACATTCAACAATGGCCCATTCATACATCATTAATTCTAACACACAACTTTTAGCTTTAAACTTATATTATATTATATTATTCTCAAAAGTATAAGCCCCTCACTCTCATGGGCTTTGTTTCTCTCTCGTCTCCGCAGTGCTCACTTCCACATAGTTCTACTTATTCGGATGGATCAAATTAAGGATGAATCAGATTAGATTTTCTGACATTATTTTTCTAATTAACTCCTTGCTTGCAGGTATTTGTAATTTACATAAATCCGTATCTCTTGCTATTTTTTCTCAGACGGATAAGATTCTCAGAGCCACTCTGTTGCATTAACTTACCACAAGTTAAGGGTTTTTCACTTTCAGGTTGACTAATGTCGATCTCATTATTCAGACTGAGTCAACTTCTTTCAATAAAATCAACTGCATTCAATCCACAGTCGCATCCCAATCACAATCTCAACCACTCTTTTTACTCAGACTCACTAACCCTTCAGGTTAGATAAACTTCATTAAAGCCACTTACTTCTGTGGGCTTTTAAACCTTTATCTCACCGCGTAACAAACAGTGAACAAGTATCTTCAGGCCTGCTTTTACCAAGTCACATAGACTCCAGATCTATTTATCTCACTTTAAAGTTGTTAGTCTAAGAATCTCGAGTTACCCTGTGCGTCCAACGCACCATTTTACCAACATTTTCTAGTTAGGCCAGACATTTGAATGTGGCGTATTAGGATCAGTGCTATTAATCTGTCTCAAATCTTGTCCTTCCTGGACCAGCTACATCTAGACCCTATACTGCTTATCATAATCAGAAATCTTCTCTATACCGTAGAGCTCGCACGTGATCCTCGTGGGAGTCAGATTCAAAGATTCCATAAAAACTTTCAAAGCATAGGGTATTTATTAGGCTTACAATCCAGCAAGATTACAGTCTTTAACACCGATTAACATCTAACTTATCCCGTTAAGGCCTCACTTACACTTAGACCAAAACACATACTTTTCCCCATCTCCTGGACGGTAATCTCAGCGTTTAGCGTTCTCCTACCGTAATGATAACTACATGGAAATACTCTCAGGTAGATGACATGTAACCACCGAACAGTTTAATTAGGAGCAACCCAAACTACTACTGCCGGAAGTTTTGTTCGTACACATTCACACAAAAAAAATGAAACAGCTGTTTACCCGAATAAAAACTCCAATGGTCCAGTTGTTCCGCAGCCAGACGTCTTAAATGTCTCCTCTCTTTTTCTCTCTTTGTTCAGATATCGTCAGTGAGTCTCACACACAGATAATGAAGGTCTGGCCAGTACCATTTAAAAAAACAATAGTTTTGGGACTTACAGAGAAATGCTTTTTTGTGCATTTCTCCAGTGCACGTCAGTTTGAGAAACAGCAGGTATTGATATCCCGGGTTTTGGCACCAAATGTTATTGAAATATATTATATCCTTATATTTAACCAGAGAGACACAGAGACAGATTATAATTTAACAAGCAATGGCCAGGTTTTAATCCTTGCAAGAATTGAAGCAAAGCGAACACACAGTAACAAGGGTAGAGCGGGAGGTTTGCTTAAAGATGTAAACATAACATGAGATTATATACAACACAGTGACGTCCTTGGTGAGAGGCGTTCACAATGGTCCAGGTGCAAGAGTCCCGGGACAAGCCATGTCTCAGTCTAGTTATGTCTACTTCATGCTTGGATTAGCACGAAGGACATGACATGAATTTGACATGACCTGAAAAGAACTATAAGCCCCAGTAACTCTGAACATTAAAATTAAAATTCTTATAACACACCATAGATTCTTGTCTTTCCAATATATATATTGTCTTGTAATTGAAAGTTTTTTCCATTCACTTGCTTCTTTCCAACTTCTCATAGTCCAAATTATCTTTTTTGTTAAACAATGTAACTGTGTCTTCAGCTCATGTGAAGTTTTAAATAGTGTTAAGAGAATTTTTGGTTACGGATTAAATGAGCAGACGATGGAGACGGCATAGGATTTGACAATAATAGACAGGTTTAATCTTTGCAAAGAGAAGCAAACACACGGTAGCAATGGTACACGGAGGGTTTTGCTTAAAGGTGTAAACAATACATGAGGCTTTATAGGTTTACATTGTGCCAGCCCCAGCTCCAGGGTCGTGGATGGACGTGTATTGAGCTGACGTGTCAGTCAGAGATGTGTGTCTAAGTGTACAGGACAGAGTGTCCTTGTACAGTGATTAGATGTAGTGCAAACTGATGTAGATATAGCTGAAGGCATTAAGTCATACTTGTGTGTGGATAAGCATGTGAACTGGAGCAGGAGTGAGAGCATAATGTATAACATTAATGGAGATGTACAATTCCCATAACATTCCCCCCTGTTTATGCCAGACATGGCATAAATCAAAATCCCACCTTGATGTGAATTGTACGGCCAGAAGCGAAAACCCGGCGGCAGCTGACCTAGCCTAAGTACATTTGAACCATTTGGTAAATGACCTATTGCCGGAAAAAGACCTTCTGGCGCCCCTTCTGCCAAAGGCGGCTATTCACAAACAAGGCCTAAACTATAAAATATGGGTAACTGATCAGAAGAAAAGATCACAACAATTCAGAACAGAAAAATCACAAGGGATTACTTTCCTGATCATTTAAACTCAACAATATGTGTATCAAGCAAAAACATGTCATCACTCCAAAAGAATGAAGAAAAAGGTGCCGGATTAAGCTGGTCATCCCATCGGACTTAATATCTCCGGCCTGTCCCTGCCTGTCCATTACTGTCCCTGTAACGAAAAGAAACATAAACAGGAGTGAGACATATGCACATTCATAATGATTAAAATCAATTCTCTTAAGCATCATAACTTCAATGAACCATACGGCCCTTAGGACTGTAGTATGATCCGTCCTGGAGCTGTTGTCCCGTTGGTGAACATGCAAACGTTAACGTCCCTCAGATATTAAAGTGTTCATCTGAAGTCAAAGCCTCGACCACAGTCGTTGGGCAGGTGCATGTCCAGGAATGTTGACCCAATGGACACATCCATCAATCTCACCAACAAGCTCCGGATACATGGAAATCAATACAAACAAAAGTTATAAGACATGGAAGTGCCACACAAGTACATCTCAACGCAGATTTAAAATCCCAGTCATTTTCCCAAATATTTTATAACTATTTTTAGAACCAGGTCAAAATCAATTACTATATTCCAGAATACTCTGTCCATTCATCTGAAGAGTATGAAGCTCTTTCTTAAAAGCTTTAGTTATGCTGTTAACTAGACCCGTGTTACTTTGGATGAAATCCTGTAGATCTCACCTTTTCAGCTCAAAGCAGCTCAGTGCTATTTGTTCTGTCCAGTCCTTGGACCAGTTTTAACTCATTTCCAGTTTTAATTCACAGTTACAGCATTTCTCGTGCAATTCATAAACCTTTGTTGGTTATAACTCTAATTAATTTAATCCACATTTGCATAAATTGTCTTAAATGTAAAATTCTAATTTCAATGCTAATTGAATTTTAGCCTTATATTCATTAAGGACACCTTGAAGGAGACCTCTGTTGTTGAAGCATATGGGGCTCTCAAATAAACCTGAAGGAACTGCTGTTTAGTTCCTGAGGTGTGAGGTTTTACTCACGATGTTCTCCGTCACATTGTATGTGAACAAATAAACCGAGGATCCTTTAAGGACACTTGTTTCCGGTCAGCAGGCAACGCTGGTCTAATGGTCTTACTTTTACAAAACCTCCAGACTTCTGCTTTGCACTGCACCTGTCCCTGATCTCTCAGTTTGTCAGGTTCAGAGTGATGTTACAGGACGTCCTGTCACTGGCCCTGCTCACAGGTGTACTCCAGGTGTAAACCAAGATGATTATAAGTTCAAAGAACATGTTAATATTAGCTCTTACTGGTGGCTATATTAATTGTCAAATCTTATTTTCTGAACTGGTACTTGTTGTGGTTGGCTTCCATCCAAATAAAGAACAAACAAATAAATCAAAAGTTCTCAGACATTTTAGACCCATAGAAAGTGCCTCAGGCTTTCGTCAAACGAAACCATGTAAGCTCTTAAAAATTAAAACAATAAAAATTAAACAACAGATAAGCCCTGTTTCCACAGATATGGTCTGCTGGAAATCTACTTTAATCTGAAAGTTTGACTCAATCAGAACAAACAGTGCCTCTTCAAAACAGTCATGTCAACCTTTCTTTATTTTTGATTTAAACTTATCTTTTACTGTATTAAACACTGTTGTTATAGCCTCTTCACTTTAATACAGTTAGTTTAAATCTTCTTCTCCTTCTCTTTTTTGAGCCTTGGGAAACCCATGGCTCAAAACAAAAATAAAATAAAAATAAAATAAACATCATAAAATGAAAGGCCAGTGCCATTGATCATTTTAAGAAGTTAGTCCAGCAATTATCATTTCTAATTCTTCGTCTTCTTTATGTTTTCCAAATAGCATCACTGTTGTGTCTGTTATATTTAAACTTTATTTTGTTCAGTTTTAATTTTAGCTACCATTTAGTTTTAGTTACCACAGTTGTAGGTCTTTACCTGTAACTGTAACTATCATCATCAATTATAGTAATATTTTATTCAGCTGATGCAAACATAAATAATTTAAAATAGATCAGAACTAGTTTCTCATGATCTGTTGTCACAAACTTTTAGCCAAAGACTTTAAATTCACAATCTAATTAGAAAATACTCCGAATATTGTTCACTCACTTCAAATTAATTCCTTTAGAAATAAAATCCTTAAAACAACTCTTGGGTCAGACCCCTCCTCTGAAGTTAACCTTGTAATCAGGCAGCCTCTCTCAGCTGCTCAAACACACCACAAAGCCTCTGTTTACACTGCTTTCCTCCAAAACTCCATCACCATTGTGTCGTTTAAAAGGAAAGACCGTTCATAAAATCAACAAAGCTCTGTATAAATTTTTCTGTATTTAATTTTATAATAAACAATTTCTTTAAGGTTTTGTTCAGTATAGATTTGTTCCATACTGTCTCTATAAAACTCAGTTTTAACACCAGGAGTTCAATAAATACAATAAACCATTTTTTTGCATCTTTTCCATATTAATTTTAACTGCAGCATATTTAAAACGTTTATTCATTCTTAATTTCACATTTTCACTAATTTTGTGTCAGACTCTACATAAAGAGTTCCCTTTACTCAATGTTAAACAGAAACTTAACACATTAAGTGTAAAATAAAATCGACTTCTCTCTTTATTTATTCAGATACCCGACATTTCACTCAGTTATAGTCAATAATGTTAATTTAAAACAATGCTAAAATTTAATATTTTATTTTTAGGTAAGGTTTTACTGTGTTCTCCATAAACCCTCTCTTCAGTTCAACCAAAAATAATATTCAATCCCATTCAACAGGACAGACTATTGTGTTAGTCTCTAATTCACACATTCAGCAATAATCCAAACGTTCCAACATTTAAATCAGATTCATCAAAAAAAACTTTTACAAATCACTTCAAGCAGTGATTAAAACAGTGAGCACTTTGTCTTATGCTCTTAAACTTTAACCATTTTTACAGTTTAACACTTTAACTTAAACTTTTCAAATAAACCACCTCCAATCCTGCAAGATTGTTTAGATAGTTTTAACTTAGATAAGTTTTCAATTCCCAGATTACAAATTTACCTTGCAGTTTAAAACTTTACTGTAAATATGCCACTTATTTACATTGCATTTTAAACTTTATTAAAAGATGCCACTTCTCTACATTGTAGTTTAAACTTTATTATAAATATGCCACTTATCTACATTGTAGTTTAAACTTTATTGTAAAGATGACCCTCGTCAGCATCTATTTTTGTGTCAGGTCTTAAACCTTTATTAGAAAGTTCCATTTCAAAATCATTGGCCAGTATTTATTTTGTCTTCATTTCAGTTTCTCTAATTACTTGATCAATATTTTTCTCAAACTATTTTTAATCTCATTCATTTTGTCATTTATTTTACCAAAACATTTTTATAGAATCAAGATTTAAATGTGGACTATATTCGTATCATAAACCTTTCTTTATCCTATCAGTTCAGTCTGTTCCTGTCACTGACAGTTTTACTTCAGCAATTTTCAAAATTAGACGTTTGTTAACTGTAAAGGCTCCAACACTTTCTGTGGAGCTAAACTTCATTGAAAAAACATTTCTTGCTCCGGACCTGAGCAAAAGAAGTGAGGATGCTTTGAAGCCCGCTACTTTGGCCCAGAACGTTATCTTGTGTTGAAACATTCCTCGTGAATCCAAACATTGGTTGTTTTGTATCCACTTTCTCAACACCTTGTCAGAACCAAACCAACAAATACATAATTGTTTATTTCCTTTCTTCTGGAATAAATTATTTTATATGTGAGCTGATGGCCCAATATCTATCATTTATATTATCTTTATAACTTCATCTTTAAGACACATTTTTAAATTCTTCTGATTACACAGTGATCATTTTCATTCATGTTATACAGTGTTTTTGAACCACACTGATATTAAGGACCTCTATTAGTTCAAGTACTGATAGACTCATACAATTGGTCTCCAACTTTTAAAAAAAAATACTTTTCTAGCTCAAGGGAATGAGCAAAGAAAAGGGAGGGTGATAAGACACCTCTGTTATCTTGTGTTACTGTGGAACACTGGTGTTTAACTCTATTCACTGTCTACAGTGTTTTTTATTACAAAGTGGTCATTTTCATTCTATCCCTAACAACTATGTCTCGGTTTTTCTTAGTTCTTTCATACTAATATTTGTTCTAATAGATGTACAGAAAGATTTCAATTGTTTTGCAAAATACTTCAATACTTTTATTTTGGATCCAAGGTTTTGGATCTTTTAACTTTTTCACTTCCGTGTTTTGTCTTTTTGTGTGTTTTAATTGGCACTATGTGTGTGTACATGACTTAACTCCTGATCTCAGGTCAGTGTTGCTCCTGCTGTGGCCTGGGTCTGTTCTTTGTCCCTCTGCAGACATGTCGTCCTCTCTGTCTCCTCCACCCCACCACGTCCACCTCTCACGGCCTCGCCCGCTCCCGTGACCAGAGGAATTTGTGCGCTTTTCCTCGGAGAAATACAACATAATCAGTATTCATTTCAGGCTTCACGTCTTTGAGAAAAGCCTATTTCTTTCTTTTGTCAAATTTAGTGCATATTACATAAAATTTTGAAAATGTGTTTTTCTGTATCTTACCGCTTTTGTCTCTGATCCGCTGGGCACTGGGCAGCGTCTTGTAGGCCTTTGGTCGGAGCGGGTGGATTTGGCAGAGAGAGAGGCAGGAGTGTGACGGGGTGGACAGTTGTGGACGGCCCTGTTCAGTGGCCGACCTTGAGAGACGGCATGCTGCTTGAGAAAGGCAGACCCAGAGGCTCACAGGAGGAAACATTTGAGAAAAAATATATTTTGTCAGTTTATTCAGGTCTTTTATGCATTTTTCATAGTTTATTCACAGTTTTGGACTTACTTTGTCAATTCTTTAATCTCATCTCTGCTGTGTCGCATAAAAGTAATACATATCTGTTCTTTAACAGACTAATTATAAACTTTTCTCATAATCAAAAGCGCATCCAACTTCTGTAGATGTGTCTGTTCCGTGTTTTTGTCTGTGTGTTTTTATGTGTGTGTCTGTACTGCTGTGTCTATGTGTCTGTGTGTCTGTGCCAAGACCTAGAAATCTCACAGGGCACATTTATAAAAATACAAATGATTAGTGTCTTGAAGTACCTGTGTGCACTTCACTAGAAAAATATCTTCCATAAGCTATTTTTAAGCTATTTTTCCTCCGATGGATCAAATTCTCACAGTCACTATGTTGCATCAACTTATCACAAGTTAAGGCTTTTTCACATTCAGGCTGACTAATGTTCGATCTCATTATTCAGACTGAATCAACTTCTTCCAATAAAATCAATCAAAATTTACTTAAAGTCACTCAATACACATTCGCATCCCAGTCACACTCTCACTCTCACTCTATTTTAACAATTTCTCCATATGTTTGGTTAACCAGACGTCATCAAATAATTTTTAGCAAAACAGACTTTGTCAAAAGTCTCTTCAACTTTTAGTCCTTCACTGCTTCACAGTGAACCATTCACTTCCGGCTCTAATCTCACCATTAACCTTAGGATTTGGCAGGGTCTCGACTAAGAGTCCGCTCGAGCTCTACTTGTGCGTCCTAACGCACCATTAAAACCATTAAAACCAACACTCGTAGTTAAAGGCCAGACTGTTTGAGTGTGGAGTATTAGAATGTATGTTTATTAAACTAAAGCAATATCTGCAAATATTACCACAGATTAATATCAAAACATTCCGTTTAAATCTCACCATACACCTCTAAAGGCAGGGTCTCGACTAAAACACATACTATTTCCTCGTCTCTCAGACGGTACCTCAGTTTTTAGTGTTCTTCTACAGTAATAGTAATAACATGGAAATACCCGCCACGGTAGATGTCATGCAATCACCAAACAGTTTAAGCAGAAGCAACCCAAAACCTACTCCGGATTTCTCTGTTCACAATCACAAAAAAAAAAATTAACAGCTGTTTTACCTGACTTTAGTCGAATGCTCCAGTCTTTCCTCAGCCAGACTTCTGTCTCTCATCGTCTCTCTGCTTTTTTTTCTTTTTATTATTTTTTTGTTCAGATATCGTCACTCGTCTCTCACAGAGAGTGAAGGTCTGGCCTGTAATGCTCAAACAGCGCATCTTAGGACTTATAAAGAAATGCTTTTTGTGCATTTCTTCCGTGCACGTCAGTTTCACTTTCTACACGAAACAGCAGATGTTGATATCCCGGACGAGCCCCAAAATGTTAAGAGAATTTTTGGTTACGGATTAAATGAGCAGACGATGGAGACGGCATAGGATTTGACAATAATAGACAGGTTTAATCTTTGCAAAGAGAAGCAAACACACGGTAGCAATGGTACACGGAGGGTTTTGCTTAAAGGTGTAAACAATACATGAGGCTTTATAGGTTTACATTGTGCCAGCCCCCAGCTCCAGGGTCGTGGATGGACGTGTATTGAGCTGACGTGTCAGTCAGAGATGTGTGTCTAAGTGTACAGGACAGAGTGTCCTTGTACAGTGATTAGATGTAGTGCAAACTGATGTAGATATAGCTGAAGGCATTAAGTCATACTTGTGTGTGGATAAGCATGTGAACTGGAGCAGGAGTGAGAGCATAATGTATAACATTAATGGAGATGTACAATTCCCATAACAAATAGTCTTTGTGTTCTTTCCATTTTAGTCTCTATTAGTTCTGAATCTTGTGTTCATCTCAGTACATTACAGATTTAATAGTCCTTTTTCTTCTGTCCTGCTGTAATGTTAACAAGGCAGTCTCTCAGGATGCATCTCACTGCTCACACATCCAGCTCCTCTGGTGTCTGATAAGGTTTAATGGGGGTTGGACAGACACTGCTTTAGGTCTGTCTCACTCTCCAAATCTGCCTCAGACCCCTCTTTGTACGGCAGGCTTTTCCTCTGTACGGGATCCACTGTGATCTGTTAGAATAAGCCTGTTACAGTGACATCAGCTCTGATGAAGAAGACTCGTCTTCGCGAAATCCCCTGTTCTTCAGCAACAAACTCAATTGTTTATCCTTCTTCTCCTTGTGTCTGTTGTTCAGTTTGATCATTTGCAGCAGTATTAGCTTTTTCTTCAACCTTTTATTTGCTTCTTCCTCTTCTTTCTTTAGCTTTCTGTAAGCGTTCCCATAATCCAATAGTAATGCACAGATGATCTTTGATTTTATTTCAACTGAATTTGCTTTAGTGTAATTCAGGAGGTCTCCTCTTTTTTAACCATCTTTTACTACATCCCTTGATTATTTTTTCATAAGCCTTTTAGACTTGGGCTGTATGAGGTCTGTTTGGGATCAGAAAGCATAATGTTGATAATACGCTTTAATTGTGCGTCAGCTCCAGAAGAACTTTTCTGTCCGTGTTTTAACCGTTTCTCTGGCATTTTTATTTTAAAATCTTCTCCGTCTTGACAGGAATGACTTCTTATCATTTTATCCAGTTCTTTATTTCATTGTTTCTAAAGTCAGAGTCTTTTAACTCATTTGGACAGGAACGGGTCTCTTCACGTATCTCAAAATCCTTATCTTTCTGAGAATCGGGGATGCTATTCCCAGAGGGAGAGATGCTGCTGCAGTCACTCTCTTCTTCTCCAACTAACCCTGCTCTGGTCGGTTCAGTTATAACCCACTGGAGTTCTTCAGACAGCTCTTTTATTGGAAACTCTCCAGGAATTTCTTTATATTGAAAAGACAATAGTGCTGAAGGTTCTGTACAATTATTTCTGGACCCACAACAGCTGACTGCACTGGTTTTGTTTCAATTCAATTTGTCTCTGTCTTGACTCGACTCTAAACCATCCCAATATTTAATTTACTTTCATGTGTTTTTTCTCCCGTTTACAACTCAGATCTTTAGCCTTGTAAAGTTTTATATTTTTCTACTTCACAGCAGCACATTGGGTCAAAGCTGCCCGTAATAGGCCATTGTAAAGCCCCATGAGTCCTTTTATGCCACTTTTGCATATAATTTCTGATCCGTTTCTTTTGACTGGATTTCTGTCTAATAATCACCTCTACTGGAGTCAAAACAACTCCAGATTCAATATTTTTTGTATTTTTCCCTCCCATCTTGAAGGAAAGAGACTTCCTTATACCTTCTCTTAATTATTCATACTAATATTCTTTTTCCTTTAACCATTATTCCCATCTTTGTTGTCTTGTGGGATTCAATACTATTTTTCCTACTTTTTCCTCAGCATTCAACTGCTCACCAGTCTTCCCAAAGTAATTTTCAAACAGCGGCGATATCAAGCCGTGGATTTGTAACGTCGCTAGAAACTCTAAATGTCTCTCTAATAGAATAATTGAAATGCTTCCGGATCGCACCACAACTAGACCTACTTTCTTGGGACCACAGTTTCTTTAATAATAATTGTCCGTACGATGTCTTAAATCAAGTTATACTTACGGCTAATTTTTAACTCTTCTATTTGAATAGCATGTAGTGAATATGGTCTCATTAATGAATAATTAATATGACTATGAATTATGAAAATTAATAATTAATATTTTGTTTATGAAAATATTAATTTCTTTCGGGGCACCACCTTAGTTTTAACAGTTCTAAGGAAACTGATTATGTTTGATAAGTCTCAATCTTGAAGGAAGGAATTCTAACTCGTTTTCGATCCAAATCTGAATTAAACCATGAAACAAGGATGTCTTTATGGGGTTTTATTAAAGATTGTGCAGGTTAAAATATGAATAATAATAGTGGGAAGGACACAAAGTAATAATCAGGGCAAATGATGAAGATAATGAACATAAAACATTGATTGACGATGGCACAATGGTTATACCTTTGATGGAACAAGATAAGTTTAATTCTTTTTAATTTTAAGCGATTTAATCGGAGTGGTTACGGAGCAAAGGGCCAGTTAAATGGCTTAACAAAAAAAGGGACTATTGACGGCTATTTGAAGATTATAAAAGGTGAAAGATGTGCTGTTGGACTTAATCACACAGGTTTTATAACGCCAAGCTTTCACTTGTGTCCCGTGCTCACTCACTCTTTATCCGGTGATTTGGTACCTGCGGTGTGGGCCCAAACGGTTCCAAAGAGATGCTTCAGGTCCCTGGGTTCGCGGCTGGTTTCCGGCAACAGAAGGCGGCACGTGTCCACGCGTTGAGCTGATTTAAGGTGGCGCCTTAGCAACAAAGCGGCGTCCTGTGATTGTCCTTGAGGGTAAAGTAGACTTTACCAGCAGTTGAGACTAAAGTCTTTAAAACTGAAGTCCGCTACAAGAAAGATGTCTTTTGGATTTAACAAAGACTTTCTTTCGTAGCGTCAAAAAAGCCTTTCAAAACTACAAAAAGTTTCTTCTTCGAGGAAGTGATGCAATTACATGGATAAGAAGTTTTTCAAACAAAAATCAAATGTGTTGGATCTTCCAAAATAAAGTCACTTTAACACAGACTGTGTTACGTGGTTTTAAGCTTAAAAGTTATGAAGCGATAACTACAAAAACTTAGTAGAAAAGTAGACAAGATTACGCAAACAAGAGTGTGCAAAGCGTTCCGGAAAGAGAATTGAGAGAGAGCTTGAAGAGCTGGAAAAGGATTCAAGAGAGAGCGATTTCCGCTTTGCCGACTCTTTTGTAAGAGAGCATAAAAGGGCGTGTTTACACGTTTGGGGAATAGGGAGGTGTTACTGAGTTTCGGTTTGAAATAAACAACCCATATTGCTTCTGCATTGTATCATAAGTGCACGGGAAATGTCTTTACAAATCTTTAAAGACTAAACACATTTACATTATTCGTTGTTTGACCTGGAAACAGAATAATTCATTTTATTACACACCCAGCTGTAAGGATAAAGAAGAAAGTATTCTTTTATATCGTTATCACTCTGGATCCTGTAAAGGAAAAATGGTGAGGTTTGCATAGTTACGAACAATCTTTATTCCATTTTTATATATTGCAAGATACTTCGACTGTTGTTCCGATGCAGCGTTGTTTCTCTGCTTGTCCAGCAGAGTGCACTGTTTGATCAATTTTAGAACCCTGAAACAAAGAGGCACAGTCCGTGGGCAATTATCAAGATAGTCTGTATATCACAGGATTAAGGTGTCAGTTCGGTTCCTAGTCGTCCAGGTCTCCGGAAGATAACACTTACATAGTTCTTTGAACTATGTCGTTACAAAGTCGAACAAAGTCGTTTTTTAATTTCACTCTTGTGTGAACTCTTTAACGCAACAAGAACACATCTGGAGAGAATTAGCAAGAAGATTTTAATTGAATCTCCTTATCTGTCCTTGGCCTGGATAAACAAGAACGGCCAGGCCTTGAAAGTTCAGAGCTGTGAATCAGTGACACCTTGAAAGATGTAAGGGATAATTCATTTATTATCCACAGGGATTCCTGGTCCTCTAGGAGACTTCACTACAAGCACAAACCTCTAAATACTTTTACTATGTTTGTTCTTTTATGTTTCACTAACTATTTCTTTAGTCAACATAGATTGTTTTTACTTTAGTTATTGTTAGTTTTAACTCAAGGTTTTCCAAATTAGTATTCTAATTTGCCGTCAGCTTCACTTCTTCCTCAACTTTTAGGGTTACATTTGAACCTATTTTTAATTTTATTCTATTAATGATAATAATAACCCTTTACTAGGTTTTTATTTTCTCAGCCTTAATTGATATTATTTCTTACAGCGCTTTTATTTAATTATTCGTCAACTTTATTCTATTTTGATCTCTTTTTAAGACTAGTGTTTTAGTTATTATAACCAATTTATTATTACTTTTAAAGCTCTAAATCTAGTTAATATTTACTATCAACTTTTTTCAGGCTTTTGTTGTACACACACTCATTCACACACTCGACTATAGTCCACACCGCGGCTCCAGTTGCTCTCAGGCAACTCCCTCAGTCTCTCTTTCCAGAAATTACTGTAGTGATATCCCGCCGTACCCCCAGGAACCAACACCTCTCAGAGGACCACAGGATTTACACCTCTGAACTTTTAAATACCTTCTTCCCTTTGTTTATTTAGACCGAGGAAAACCAGGAGATTTGATTAGCAGCACCTTTCTAATCTGGCCCAGATGTTCGTATGTTGTGTTAAAGAGACAAACCACGAGGAGGAAACAATATTTACAGCTTTATTTTTCAGTACTTCAAAGGACAACTAGGTACTATCTCTGGGCAAACCAGACTTTGTGGTACCTCTCTTGACAACGATAATCTTTTGAAATACAGCCCACTATGAGCCTGTCTTGATAATTGCCCACAGACTGTGCCCCTTTGTTCAGGATTCTCAAAATGACCGAACAGTGCGTTCTGCTGGACAAACAGAGAAACAACGCTGCATCGGAAATCCAGTCAAAAAGTTACTCTAAGTTGTAACAGTGTATTAAAAGATTGTTCGTAACTATGCAAACCTCACCATTTTTCCTTTACAGGATCCAGAGTGATAACGATATAAAAGAATTCTTTCTTCTTCATCCTTACAGCTGGCTGTGTAATAAAATGAATTATTCTGTTTTAAGGTCAAACAACGAATAATGTAAATGTGTTTAGTCTTTAAAGATTGGTAAAGACATTTCACGTGCATTTATGATACAATGCAGAAGCAATATGGGTTGTAAATGTGTTTTAAAATCCTCGATTTGATGGGACAAAGAAAAGTTTATTTCAAACCGAAAACTTTCGTAACACCTCCCCTATTCACCAAATGTGTGTAAACACGCCCTTTTTGCTTCTCTTACAAAAGAGTCGGCAAAGCGGAAATCACTGGCGCAATCTCTCAAACTCTCTCAAGCTTTTTACTTCTTAAGCTCTTGAACTTTTTCCAGCTCTTCACGCTCTTTCTTAAGTTTAACTTTCTTCGTATTTTTCTTTGTAAACTTTCAAGTCTCTAGCCCGCAGCACACACCGTGCAGACGTGAATTTTTATTCTTTTAAAAGACTCAACGCATTCGATCTTTTGTTTTGAAGACCTTCCACGGAACTACGTAACCACGCACGGAAGTGCAAATTTTGTAGTTCTTTAAGTTAAACGAGTCCGCTAAACAGTTTAGCCCTCGTTAAATCCAAAAGGCAACTTTCTCAGTCTTTCAACGAAACTTCAGTTTTAAAGACTTTAATCTCGACTGTGGTAAAGGCTTTTCATCCAAGGACAATCACCACACGGCCTTCGTCTGTTAAGACCGCTTCACGCCAGGAAACTTGTGTACATGTGACGCCTCTCTGTTACCGGAACCCAGCTGTGAGAACCGGGAATTTGAAGCATCCCTTTGAGACTTGTCGGAACCGCACCGCTGGTACTGACCCACCAGATCAGAGTGAGTTGGACACTTGACACAGAAAAGTTTGGCGTTGTAAGATTGCCGTGTGTTGTTCAAGTAAAACCACAGTAATTCCTTCCGTCCACTATTCAAATTTAGCCGTAAAACAACCTCTTATCACAACCAGTTTTAATCTAATATCCGACTCCGTAACCAGCCTTGAATTAAGTCGCCCGTTATATCAAATCCCTAAATTGCTCGCAGTAATTAACCAAATTAAACAGAATTAAACTCATCTTGTTCCATCAAAGGTATAACCATTGTGCCATCGTCAATCAATGTTTTATTTTCATCATTTGCCCTAATTATCCCTTTATGTCCTTTCCACTGTTATTATCCATATTTTAACCTACATAATCTTTAATAAAACCCCATAAAGACATTTCTTGTTTCATTGTTTAATTGAGATTTGTGTCAAAACGAGCAGAACTTCCTTCCTTCAAGATTGAGACTTATCAAACATAATCAGTTTCCTTAGAACTGTTAAAACTAAGGTGGTTCCCCGAAAGAAATTAATATTTTTATAAACAAAATATTAATTATTAATTTTCATAATTCATATTAATTATTCATTAACGAGACCATATTCACTACATTACTGAACACTTTAGCGGTCCTTGTGTCGCTTAAACAATCATCTACTAACTTATTTCAGCACCCAGCTGAACGCGTTAGAAAAGGAACAAATAACTATTTGCCTTCCCGCTAAGGTACTTTTAAATCTTGTTACTGGCAGCCAACCCCACTGTATGAATCCCTGCCGGCGTGGGACAACGTGTTGCTCCTTATAAGCAGGCCTTTATCTAAATTTTTCTCCTTTTTATATTATTGGTTTTCGTCTATTACTCCTTTTTTATTTTGTTTTCGTCTCTATACTTAAGTTCATCCGGAAAATAGCATGAACTTAGTTTTCCTTCTTGAAGATCTCTGTCTTCCACTCGGCCTCTTCCGTTCAGACACCTGCGCTCTCAGCCAGGTTCTGTTTAAACGTCTCTCTGTAGACCGTTTCTATTTTTGACTAAATTTCCTCCGGAGGATACAACCGGTGTTTTTCTGACTATAATCTGTGGATAGAAATAGCCTTTAGTTCCTTGCAATTTTCCATTGCGTTAAATTCTTCTTAGAGTTAAAGTCTACACCATATTTAGATTATAACTCTGGATAGAAACACTTTTTAATTTCTTCCTCGGAGTATAACCGACGTTTTTGCGATGTTGTAACCTACATTCATGTCCTTTTAGCATATATCCACTGGATAGAAATTAATTCTAACACTTTAAACTGCACCAGTGTGTCTCTCTTCTCTGTTTCCACACACATGTATTTTTATTAGCCCTAATAAGGTCCTCAACCCTGACACTTTTACAGCTCTTTAAGCCTTTACTTCTTTCCCACTAATCTAGGTTCTTTTGAGGTGAGTTTTTTTTTTTTTTAAGCGGACTCTTTCTATCTGTTTCCCCCCTAAGCTGCACCCCGACATCTGACCATACCAAATAATAAAAGGTCTGCTCACCCTCTCTGGTCTCTGCGCCTGGGATGCTTCCTCTGGGTGTTCAAACAGAAAAGGGACCACTCTCTCAGTTCCCCTCCTGGCTGTGGCTCGCCAAATGTTGTGTCCAAAACTGACCTCTCAGTCTTTGGCACAATCGGATGGAATAAGTCATGAATGCACCAACATTTCAATGAGTCTTTATTGTTCACAACCAACACAATAAACGACCCGAGTAGACACACCAGCTCTACTGAAGATTACACATTAGACCCAAGCTTTTATACAGTTTTCACATGACAGTTTATTTATGTCTATTTCGTTAGGGCTTTGAGGACCCCTCCTCATCGGCATCTTCTTCTTTTGAAACCTGGTTTCTCCAGACAAAGACTCTCTGTCCTGTCCAGTAAATATTCCCTGTGTGTGTTTGCACAACCACCTTATCATGATTTAAACCATATATTTTTGACATCATGTTTTCTCTTTTACCTTCCCATGATCTTAGCTGTTTTATCATAACATATTTTCATCCAGGCATAACTATAAATCCTAAGATAAGTAACATAAACCCCCCAGAAGTGAATAATAACCTAAGCACACAAAAACAAACCCTTCACATAGAAATATTACACCACAAAGGCTATCTTAATTCAGAGACATAGCCACACTCTTTTTCTGGCCTTGTTATAACAGTCCGCTGGAGTTGGACTGACGTCTGAATCAGAAAATCAATTCAAGACACTTTCAAAATTTGAGGCACAAAAAGAAGTCTCATAAAAACTGGATAATACTCCTCCAGACAGTGGAGCTTCTCAGCAGGTGCATGTGAACTCTCAGCTGAACTGACTTTCGTGACACAATGTTGAGCTGTGGCCACACTCCACTGTGTCTTTGTGCAGTAACCTACAGCTGGACGTTGCTCTTCTAAAAATTTATCATCCATTTTCAGGTTATCGTTGATTATTCAGGGCCTCCATTCTCTACAATCACAGCTGCTTTACAGGGATCTATAGAGTTTATTAAAGCTAATAAACTGCGTCAATGCGCAGTCTGGTAAATATAACAGTCCTCGAACATAAACACAAATAGACCGAAAAACACCTTTAAACGATAAGATCCACAAACTGAGTAGTCATCAGAAATATTAAATGTGACAGATTTTGATATATGTTCTGTTTGTGTGAATATGCTGATGCACTTACAGTTGTCTCTATACGTTTACCTCATTTTATCATTTGTGATTTGTTTTCTGAGAATATGAATGATAACACAAAGACTTTCCTTTCACTCATAGTTAGCGGTTGGGTGAAGCCACTTATTGTCAAACAACTGTGTTTACTCTTTTTAAATCATAATGACAAAGGAAACCACTTACAAATTACTCAAAAGTTCACATACTCTGGTGATTTTGTCCTGATAACATGCACAAGTGACACAAACAGGTATGAATGGCTACTAAAGGTAACCATCCTCACCTGTGACCTGTTTGTTTGTGATCAGTGTGTGTATAAAAGGTCAGTGAGTTTCTGGGCTCCTGACAGACCCTTGCATCTTTCATCCAGTGCTGCACTGACGTTTCTGTCTGAGTCATGGGAAAGCAAAACAATTGTCAAAGGATCTGTGGGAAAGGGTATTTGAACTGTATAAAACTGGAAAGGGATATAAAAATATATCCAAGGAATTGAGAATGCTAATCAGCAAGTGTTGAAACTCGACTAAAGAAGTGGAAAATGCGGGATTCTAAATAACAAATAACTTGACTCTCGGAAAAAAGGATGTTCTCTGAAAAAAGGATGTTCTGGATGTTTCAAGATGCACAATATGGAGGCACTGCATGGTGGAGTCGCCAGAAGAAAAACTTTTGAAAAACCTTTGTTGTACAACTACAGTGCTCTTGGTCAATCCAAAATGTTAACAAACCCTCAAACCTGAACATTTGAGTAGTAAGTTAAGTTTTGGCTTTCTTAAGAGAATTTCTACATGTACACCATTATTCGAGATCTATTAGTGTGCAGAATTACTATGCAACTAAATGAAAAACAAAGATTTTCCCATCTCACTTGTTTATTTTCGCCCTGTGAAAGGGTATTGTGAAACAAACCCAAAATTTACAAATAAACATTTCTGAAAGCTTTATTTTGGATAACAGTCACACGCCTTCTATTGACGGAGTCAGTTTCTTGATCTGGTCACAGTCTTTTTGTGCAGCCGCCCTCCTCTTTCTGGCCGTGCTGGTTTTGAGACATATGGATATGGGAGCACCTTCCTGACGAATTTGCATGGGAAAGTTTGGATTAAGTTGTCACAATCTTCTGGTCTGCAGATCCTATTGACTCTCTTCTTCTTCTTTGGTTTTATACTGTTTTTCTTTCTTTTCCTTTCTGGTATAAAGCTGTTTATCGGTTCTCAGGTGAACAGCAAGTTGTATTGTGTTCTTCAGTAACATCTGTTTGATGTTAATTTTTGTCCTTATGGCTTTGTTTTGGACTAAAACTTTAGATTGTCATTTTAGCCATCAAAGATGTGATAAGGTTTATATCACTATCAATGTCATTTGGAGTTGGGATGGTAATGACATTTGATTTGCCAGGATTATCTGTGTTGGGTCCTTGGTTGGTTCTTGTTTCGCGATCCAGTGAACAGGCGATGGTCAGCTTTTCCATCTCAGAGATCTTGTTTTCAGTGACTTCCAAGCAAGTCTTAGTCACGAAGATTTTCTTCTCCATCTTCTCCTTCGTCTTGCTAGACATGTCCACTTCCATCTGTACCTCCATTTCACCGTACAGCTCCACTTCCATCTGTACCTCCATTTCACCGTACAGCTCCACTTCCATCTGTACCTCCATTTCACCGTACAGCTCCACTTCCATCGGTACCTCCATTTCACCGTACAGCTCCACTTCCATCGGTACCTCCATTTCACCGTACAGCTCCACTTCCATCGGTACCTCCATTTCACCGTACAGCTCCACTTCCATCGGTACCTCCATTTCACCGTACAGCTCCACTTCCATCGGTACCTCCATTTCGCCATACTCCTCAAAATCCATCTGTACCTCCATTTCGCCATACTCCTCAAAATCCATCTGTACCTCCGTCTCGCTGTTCATTTCAACTTTCATATCGACTTCCATTTTGCTATCCATCTCAACTTGTACAAAATGTCGTCCTTTAAGATTCATCTTGGTCTGATTAATGTATGTGTGACTTTCTCCAACGTCTGTGAATTGTGTCGAGAGTCTGCTTTGAATTCTAACTCTATAACATATGACATCACACCATTCTATAGAATGTTTGGTCGTCATGGTGTTGGGCCAGAGTTACAGGCTTTCATTTTTTATGTATTTATTTGGTTTTAACAACTTTATTCTACTATTTGTATTGTATTTCTAGCCAAGGTTTTTAAAATGTGGTCTTGTTAAGTATTTTTTTTAATTGATTAAAAAAAACTAAAAATAAGATGCATAAACAAAAATAAATAATCAAGTATTTGTGAAGGAGTGTGACTTTTTGTTCTGGTGTAGTTCTTTTCAATTAAATTTGTTAAAAAGGTTTCTTTAGATAGTCCAATATCACAATAACAGTTACCTTAAAGGGCTTTACATGTATTTTAGACAAAAACCCTGCTATTGGACACTCCATTAGGCGAAAAACAAAAAATACATGTGAAAAAAGTGAAATGTTGTGGGCAAAAACTGACCTCTCAGTCTTTGGCACAATTGGATGGAATAAGTCATGAACGCACCAACATCTCAATGCCATAGAGTCTTTATTGTTCACAACCAACACAATAAACGACCCGAGTAGACACACCTGCTCTACTGAAGATTACACATTAGACCCAAGCTTTTATACAGTTTTCACATGACAGTTCATTTGTGTCTTATTTCATTAGGGCTTTGAGGACTATAAGCCCCAGTACTCTAAACATTAAAATTCTTATAACATTCCCCCCTCTTTATGCTGATAATAATTAGCATAAACAATCTACTAGCCTGAGTGTGAGTTGTTTACTTTTACAAAAGCGAAAACCCAGCAGGGCATCTGACCTAGCCTAAATACACTTGACCAATTGACCTAACACTGTGAAAAATCTAGTGTCCACCCCTTGCCCCAAGGCGGCGTCAACACACAAACATCAAGCATTAACTTTATGTAATCACTCCAACTGAATCTCAAACACATTTCAAATCAAAGACAAAAATGATTATACAGGGATATGTTTACAATCAAATGGGACTCCACAGAGTCATGCACTGATTCTTCAAAATCAAATTTGTAAAAGTCCTTAAATCAAAACACAGTGTCACTCCAAAATCAAGTAGAAAAATATGACAGAGTTTAAACTGGTCGCCCCATCGGACTCAAGATCTCCGGCCTGTCCCTGCCTGTCCATTACTGTCCCTGTAACGAAAAAGAAAAACACATGGAGTGAGACTTATGCACATTCTTAATGATTAAAATCAATTCTCTTAAGCATCATAACTCAATGAACCATACGGCCCTTAGGACTGTAGTATGATCCGTCCTGGAGCTGTTGTCCCGTTGGTGAACATGCAGATGTTAACGCCCTCAGATATCAAAGTGTTCATCTGAGGTCAAAGCCTCGACCACAGTCGTTGGGCAGGTGCATGTCCAGGAATGTTGACCCAGCAATGGCCACATCCATCAATCTCACCAACAAGCTCCGGATACATGGAAATCAACACAAACCAAAGTTATAAGACATGGAAGTGCCACACAAGTACATCTCAACACAGATTTAAAATCCCAGTTAAATTTCCAAATATTTGATAAATATTTTGTAAAACCAGGTCAAAATCAATTACTCTATTCCAGAATCTTCTGCCAATTCCTCTGCAGAGTGTGAAGCTCTTTCTTAAAGGCTTTAGTTGTGCTGTTAACTAGACCTGTGTTACTTTGGATGAAATCCTGTTGTAGATCTCACATTTTCAGCTCAAAGCAGCTCAGTGCTATTGGTTCTGTCCAGTCCTTGGACCAGTTTTCATTTCCATTTTTAATTCACAGTTACAGCATCTCTCGTGCAATTTAAAACCCTTTGCTGGTTATAAATATAATTAATTTAAATCCACATTTGCATAAATTGTCTCAAAGGTAAAATTCTAATTTCAATACTAATTGAATTTTAGCCTCATTAAGGACACCCTGAAGGACCTCCCTGTTGTCGATGTATCTGGGGCTCTCAAATAAATCTGAAGGAACTGCTGTTTGGTTCCTAAGGTGTGAGTTTCTACTCACGATGTTCTCCGTCACATTCTATGTGAACTATTAAACCAAGGATCTTTTAAGGACACTTGTTTCCGGTCAGCAGGCAATGCTGGTCTAATGGTCCTACTTTCAAAAACCTCCAGACTTCTGCTTTGCACTGCACCTGTCCCTGATCTCAGTTTGTCAGGTTCAGAGTGATGTTACAGGACGTCCTGTCACTAGCCCTGCTCACAGGTGTACTCCCAGGTGTAAACCAAGATGACTATAAGTTCAAAGAACTGTGTTAATATTAGCTCTTACTGGTGGCTATAACAATTGTCAAATATTATTTTCTGAATTGGTACTTGTTGTGGTTGGCTTCCATCAAAATAAAGAACAAACAAACAAATCAGAACTTTCTCTGACATTTTTATACCCATAGGAAGTGCCTCCAGGCTTTCACAAACGAAACCATAAAAGCTCTTAAAATCAAAACCATAAAAATGAAACAGCAGATAAACCCTGTTTCCACAGATATGGTCTGCTGAAAATCTACTTTAATCTGAAAGGTTCAATCAGACCAAACAGTGCTTCACCAAAACGGTCCTGTCAACTTTCTTTATTTATTTTTATTTATTTAAACTCCTCTTTTACTGTATTAAACACTGTTGTTATAGCCTCATGCTAACCTTAGGTTAACCACGCATCACCTCTTCACTTTAATACAGTTAGTTTAAATCTTCTTCTTCCTTTCTTTTTAATACTTGGGACCATAGCTCAAAACAAAAAAATAAATTAAAAATAAAATAAACAAAAATATATACACAAAATCACAAAATGAAAGGCCAGTGCCATTGATCATTTTAAAATGTTAGTCCATCAAGTATTATTTCTAAATATTTGTCTTCTTTATGTTTTCCAAATAGCATCACTGTTGTTTCTGTTATATTTAAAACTTTATTTTGTTCAGTTTTAATTTTAGTCACCATTAGTTTTAGGTCTTTACC
This sequence comes from Neodontobutis hainanensis, assembly GCA_024349245.1. Classification (NCBI taxonomy): domain Eukaryota; kingdom Metazoa; phylum Chordata; class Actinopteri; order Gobiiformes; family Odontobutidae; genus Neodontobutis; species Neodontobutis hainanensis. The sequence goes on from JALDNG010001338.1 coordinate 36,087, forward strand.
TGTAACTGTAAGTGGTATCATCCGCAATCATAGTACAATTTTATTCAGCTGATAAACATCAGTAATTTTATAATAGATAATAGATCTAAACTAGTTTCTCATGATCTATCGTCACAAACTTTTAGCCAAAGACTTTAAATTCACAATCTAATTTGAAAATTCTCCAATTATTGTTCAGTCACTTCAAATTAATTCCTTTAGAAATGAATTCCTTAAAAAAACAAAACTCCTGGGTCAGACCCCTCCCTCTGGGGTTAACCTTGTAACAGGGCAGCCTCCTTCTGCTGCTCCAACACACCTCATCTCACTTTCCTCAAAAATGATTGACTGTCGTTTAAAAGGAAAGACTTTTGATCAAATCAACAAAGCTCTGTGTAAATTCTTCTGTATTTACTTTCATAATAAACAATTCTTTAGGCTTTTGTTCAGTATAGATTTGTTCCATCCTGTCTCTGTAAAACTCAGTTTTACCATCAGGTGTTCAATAAATACATTTTGTTTTTGCATTTTTTCCATATTAATTTTAACTGCAGCATATTTAAAACGTTTATTCATTCCTAATTTTACGTTTCTACTAATTTTGCATCAGACTCTACATAAAGTATTCCCTTCACTCAATGTTAAACAGAAACCTAACCCATTAAGTGTAAAATCAAATCAACGTCTCTTTTTATTTATTCAGATTCACCAACATTGCACTCAGTAATGTTTATTTAAAACAATGCTAAGAATTAACCTTTTTATTTTTTTATCTCTAGGTTCTGAAGATTTTACTTAGTGTTCTCCATAAACACCTCTAAAGTTCAACCAAAATTATTCAATCCTGTTCAAACAAACAGACTATTGTGTTAGTCTCTAGTTCTCACAATCATCAATAATTCAAACGTTCCAACATTCAAATCAGATCCATCAAAAAAAAAGTAGTTTTCATTAGTTTAGTTTAGTGTTAATTTCTGTTTTTCTAATTACTCAGAGAATATTTTTCTCAAACAATATTTAAGGATTTTATTTTGTGGTTTAGTTTACAAAATAAAAAAACAATTTGGTCGTACTAAAAAAATTAAAGCAAATCATAATGTAGACTATATTTGTTTTCACAGACCTGTCAGGAGGTCAAACAGTTTCCTAATTTTGTCTCATAAACTTTATTTAACACAATCTGTTTCTGTTTCTGTCACTGACATTTCTGCTTCAGCATTTTTCAACATTAAAAGGTTTGTTTAATGTAAAGGCTCCCACACTTTCTGTTGAGCTAAAATAAAAAAAACAACGGAAAAAAAACATAGAGCTCCATACGTGAGCAAAAAGGGAGGTGCTGTGAAGGCTAATGTAATCTTGTGTTGACACATTTCTTTGTGAATCCAAACTTTTCCACTCTTTGTCAGAACCAAACCAGAGAAATACATAATTGTTCATTTAATTTCTTCTGGTAACATTATTTTCTTTTATATGTGAGCTGATGGCCCAAATATCTATAATTTTGTATTATCTTTATAAACTTGCTCATGGAATTCAACTTTAAGACACATTTTTAAATTCTTCTGATTACAAAGTGATAATTTTTCATTAACATTATACCGTGTGTTTGAACCACACTGACATTAAGGGCCTTTATTAGTTCTCGTACTAATAGATAATAGATACAATTTGTTTCCCCCAATACTAATCAATACTTTTTTAAATCTTTAATCTCATCTCTGCCGTGTCACACAAACTTAATACAATATCTGTTCTTTAACAGACTATTTATGAACTTTAGCATAATTCAAAAGCACATCCAACTTCTGTAGATGTGTCTGTTCCATGTTTGTGTCTGTGTTTGTCTATGTGTGTCTTTATGTGTGTGTACGTACTTCTGTGTCTATGTGTTTGTGTATATGTGTGTTTATGTTTCTGACCTGTTCAAAGGTCAGTCAAAGGTCCTTCGTCTGGACCCAGTGTCGGCCTGAAGTGTTGCCCTGTGTTGGCCTGTAGTGTCGTTCTGTCCGGCTTCGCCAGTGCCCCCTCGTCTGCGACTCCCCCCTCTCCTCCCTCTGGTCTCCATGGTAACATTTTTCCTCGGAAAAATACATTTCATTCATATTAAGGTCAAGTTTCGCACAATTTCAAAATTAAATTTACCAATCCCTCTTTGGTCTTTATCAATAGATACAGTTTAAAATAAACATTTGTCTGGAATATGTTTATCTTACCGCATGAGTTTGCTGCTGTCTGTCTGCAGCTTTTCTAAAGGGAGCAGGGGTGTGGGGAGGGCAGAGGAAGTTTGGATGTAGAGCAGAGAGGCCAAGTCCTAGAGATCTCACAGGACACATTTATAAAAATACAAATGATTAGTGTTTTGAAGTAGCCTACATGTGTGCACTTCTTTCAAAATCTCTTCTCTGCTCTTTTCTATCTCAAACTGGCTTCTCCTTTTTTCTGTTACACTAGAAGCCTAGAAAAATATCCTCCATGAGCTATTTTTCTTTCTTTCAACTCAGTCATCAAATTATTTCTACCCACAAAACCATTAAACTTTTGTTCTGGTTCACATTCTTAGACCTTAGACATTCAACAATGGCCCATTCATACATCATTAATTCTAACACACAACTTTTAGCTTTAAACTTATATTATATTATATTATTCTCAAAAGTATAAGCCCCTCACTCTCATGGGCTTTGTTCCTCTCTGCGTCTCTCCGCAGTGCTCACTTCCACATAGTTCTACTTATTCGGATGGATCAAATTAAGGATGAATCAGATTAGATTTTCTGTCATTATTTTTCTAATTAACTCCTTGCTTGCAGGTATTTGTAATTTACATAAATCCGTATCTCTTGCTATTTTTTCTCAGACGGATAAGATTCTCAGAGCCACTCTGTTGCATTAACTTACCACAAGTTAAGGCTTTTTCACCTTCAGGTTGACTAATGTCGATCTCATTATTCAGACTGAATCAACTTCTTTCAATAAAATCAACTGCATTCAATCCACAGTCGCATCCCAATCACAATCTCAACCACTCTTTTTACTCAGACTCACTAATCCTTCAGGTTAGATAAACTTCATTAAAGCCACTTACTTCTGTGGGCTTTTAAACCTTTATCTCACCGTCACAAACAGTGAACAAGTATCTTCAGGCGTGCTTTTACCAAGTCACATAGACTCCAGATCTATTTATCTCACTTTAACCCTCTGGAGTCGATTAACGCGTATACGCGTTTTGCGGCTTAATCTCCTGATAATTAAAAGCGTAATAAAAAGCGTTATACCCGGCTATTGGCGTTCGCGATTGTCCGAGGTGTAAATGTATCATAAAGCTGCAAATGTCGCTGATAAGTGGGCCATCGGCAGACATATACGCGCGTCTATTCTTATCAATGATGTAATATATTATCAGTTATGAATCCTCTGGTAATTGCTAACAACAGTTTCAATTTTCTTTTAGGACTGTGGCTGCATCACCGGCATCATGCATAACAAAGGCACGCGAGTCCCGTGTTTTGACTTCGCTGGAAAATCATACCGAGTAAGTGCAAAGTATTGTACTTTTATTATGCCTATGCCTAAATAATATGGAAACATTATTTGTGGTTTGGATGACACAATAAGCAAATCTTCCTGTATGGGTTAATAGAAATTGTACTTGATATGCCTATATCCCACATGAAAAAAATATATTGTCATTTAGCTATAGTAAATACTATAGTGTTTTTGAACCATACTATAGTAAAGTGTATTGTACTGTATATATTATAGTATTTACAACACTAATTCTTAATAAATGTCATCAGTTGTTAACAACATTTTTAAGACTTCAAATACACCACTTTCATGTTTTACCTACATCAAAAATGCTCATTTTTATTTTTATTCTTTATTTCAGATGTGAAAATAACAGTGCAAAAGAACCTGTGGCAAAGAGAGCTAAAAAAAATAAGCATCCCACTTGGTCATGGAAAACAGAGGATGATATTGACATGGCTCCACAGGATCTGAGATTCCTGCCCACACGGGAACCTGGACCACAACTAAGACCATGTGATGCACACACTCCCATGAGTCTATTCAAAACGTTTTTTTCTGAAACTGCTGTGTCAACTCTGTGTCGAAACACCGATGCTCAGGCTGCCAGGGCATGTGCAAAGGGACATAAATATAAATGGACAGACGTCAGCATCAGTGAGCTGTACTGCTACATTGGGCTACTCTTCTACATGGCCATGGTGAAGTTGAGTTCCATCACAGACTATTGGCGGCAGAACAATCTTTTCTGTTCCTTTTCCTGCCACAATCATGTCAAGGGACAGATACCGCACCATTTCATGGAATCTGCACATGAGTCACCCAGATGCAGACCAGGACAATGACAAAAAAAGGGGCACAGCTGAACATGACCGTCTTTTCAGGATCAGACCCCTCATGGACACTATCCGGCTTGCATGTAAGGGCATCTATCATCCAAGAAAAAATTTGGCAGTGGATGAAAGAATGGTGGCATGCAAAGCAAATGACTCAGTACATGAAAGCCAAGCCAACCAAATGGGGATTCAAGTTGTTTGTTCTTGCGAACTCATCAAATGGATATACTGCAGACTTTGCTGTTTACACAGGAAAGAACCACTTTCCCACAGGCCATGGACTTTCATATGACGCTGTGACATCTCTGTTGGACCGTATAGTTTTGGGCTCTGGGTACCATGTATACATGGATAATTTTTACACTAGTCCCAAGCTCCTAAGAGACTTGTTCGCTTTGAAGTTCGGTGCATGTGGGACTTACAGAGACAACAGGAAAGATTGCCCTCGGAATGCAGCTAACTCACTCACCAAAAAATCTGTGAGGGGCTCCATCAGGTGGATTCGAGACAAACATCTTGTGTTTGTGAAATGGATGGACACACGAGAGGTGTCTGTCTGCTCCACCATCCATGCTGCTTATACAGGAGACAATGTGCAGAGGAGGGCGAAAACACAAAATGGATGGAGGACAAAGAGTTTTCCATGTCCTGCACCTGTGACTGCCTACAACCAGCACATGGGGGGCGTTGACCTGTCTGATCAGCTGTTACAATATGTAGTGAATATGGTCTCGTTGATGAATAATTAATATGAATATGAATTATGAAAATTAATAATTAATATTTTGTTTATGAAAATATTAATTTCTTTCGGGGCACCACCTTAGTTTTAGCAGTTCTAAGGAAACTGATTATGTTTGATAAGTCTCAATACTGAAGGAATGAATTCTAACTCGTTTTCAGACCAAATCTACGTAAACATGAAACAAGGATGTCTTTATGGGTTTTATTAAAGATTAAATATATGAATAATAATGACATAAAATAAAACAAGATTATTGACAAGGTATTAGGGTAACGGACATGAAAATAACAGTTAACAGGTCAATGCTATAACATTATGATGGCTTTGATGGAACAGAAAGTTTAATTCTTTTGAATTTTATTAATTACTCGGAGTTCTTACGGAGAGAGAAGAAAGTTAACTGGCTTAGCTAAAAGGGACTATTGACGGCTGTTTGGAGATCGTAAAAAGGGAAAAGATGTGCGGTTGGACTTAATCACACAGGTTTATAACGCCAAGCTTGTGCCCAGTGTTCACTCACTCTGATGTGGTGGAAAGGTACCAGCGGTGCGGTTCGAAAAGTCCAAAGGGATGCTTCAAATTCCCGGGTCGCGCTGGCTTCCGGCCGTATAGAGAGGCGCCACCGGTGCACGGGTTGAGCTGGTAAGGCGGCGCCTTAGCAACAAAGCGGCGTCTTGTGATTGTCCTCGAGGTAAAGTGGACTTTACCCGCAGTTGAGAATAAAGTCTTTAACAAAAGTGTTCGTTGAAGAAGCTTAAACTGGTCTTTTCTTGATTAACGAGGGCTGTTTGTTTAGCGGACTCTTTTAACTTAAAGAACTACAAAATTTCCACTTCCGTCGGCGTGGTTACGTAGTTCCGTAAAAGTTTTCAAAACAAAATATCAAATGCGTTGAGTCGTCAAAAATAAAGTCACTTAACACAGGACTGTGTTACGTGGTTTCAAGCTTAAAAGTTACTGCGATAAATACAAAAACTTAGTAGAAAAGTAGACAAGATTACGCGGACAAGAGTGTGCAAAGCGTTGCGAAAAGAGAAGAGTACAGAAACGAGTTTAACATGAAGAAGAAGCGGTTAAACTAGAATTTCGGCGCGCACCATCTTTTCTACTGGCGAAAAGAGGCGTGTTTCACACGGTTTGGGGAAAGAGGCGTTTACTGAAAGTTTTGGAGTTTTTAATAAACTTTCTCTGTCCCATCAAATAAACAACTTAAACACATTTTAAGAACGTATTGCTTCTGCATTGTATCATATCTGTATGGGGAATATCGTTACCAATCTTTAAAGACTAAACACATATTACATTATTCGTTGCTTGACCTGAAAACAAATTAATAATTAGTTTTTATTGTACAACACACATATGCAAAGTAAAACAGAGTAACATTGTTATGTTTCTTGTCCTGTTGGATCCTGTTAAGGGAGAATGGTGAGGTTTGCATAGTTACGAACAATCTTTAATACACGGTTACATTTTAGAGTAATCACTTTGGCTGGGGTTCCGATGCAGCGTTGTTTCTCTGCTTGTCCAGCAGAGTGCACTGTTTGGTCAATTTATAATGCTAGAACAAAGAAGCACAGTCCTTGGCGATAATAAAGACCGTCTTATCGCGGGCTGTATATCACCGGATCAACGCCAAGAGAGGCACCACAAAGTCTGGTTTGTCAAGAGGTGGTACCTACATCGTCCTTTGAAGTACTGAAAAATAAAGCTGTAAATATAATTTCACTCTTGCGTGAACTCTTTAACACAACATACGAACATCTGGAGAGGATTAGCAAGAAGACGTGAATTGAATCTCCTCATCTGTCCTTGGCCTGGAAAAACAAAAAGGAAGAGTCTTTAAAAGTTCGGAGTTGTAAATTCTGTGGTCCTCTGAGAGGTGTTGGTTCCTCCTGGTACGAGAGACACTACAGTCCCCCCTTTCGGCGAAAGGCAGGTTCCAATGTCTTGTGCCAACTCCATCCTTGAAGTACCAGGACCAGGAAGCAAGTGACACGTTAAAGACACAGAGTTTGGCGTTATAACATGTGTATTAATGGGAGCATGGTCAGGGACACAAGTATATTTAAGTGTAAAAAGGGGGTTTTTACTTGGGCGTCATTAAGTCATCTGCTAAGGGAGGTAGATTGAGTTTATCATTTAAAAGATGGACTTAATGGGAATAAAAGAACAAGAGAGTTATTTCATTTTTAAATGGGTTTAGAGTTTTAAATTGTTGATAATAATAAAAGAACACACATTAAATGATAATAACTTTAAAAGGGACATTGCATGCATTTTAGGGGTAAGGGTAGTCATAAAAGTTACATGAGGTATATATATATTGGTTATATTGAACATACATAACAACACAGCACATTAAACTGAATCTGTCAACCTCCGTATGACTGTGGTTGGTTCAGATTCTTCGGAAACAGAGAGGTCTTGGTTAAATACATCGGCTTCAGGGGGTAATGGACTACCTGCAATGTTTTCTCTATTCCCAGCATTCGTGCAACGCCTGAGTACAACGGTTTAAACGTGTTTTAAGGCGTTTACGCTTCTAAGAAGCACGATGGTGATAATGATGGCCATGAAGTAACCTATTCCTACTGTGGCTGCAAGAACAGTGTCGGGAGTTGACCAGGCATACATAATTGGTTGGATAGGTGCTTGTTGCTTTTGCTCTATTTCCTTTAACACATTATCAAGGGGTGCAATGTCAATGGTTCTGCTACCTTCAAACTGGATTTGATTGAGTGTAGCAGGGTGCAATTCGAGAGGATGGGTTGAAAAGAAATCTGATATTTCTATTTCACTCTCGTATTGGTCAGCGTCAAGGTGGTATAAGGCGATGTCCCCAATGTGAAGAATTGCGTTTTGGGGTACATCTACCCAGAAAGTTTGGTCGGGCAAGTTAATATGGGAGGAGGTGTCGTGCTGATCGTAAGTCAGCATTCCGTCTGGAAGAGGGGTGTTTACTAGCCAGCGGTTACCGATGATCTCTGCTTGAGTGACGGTAACTTGGTGGCGAGCCGTGATTGTCGTTGGACATCTGGCTTGAGGGCTCATGGGCTTAAGGCCACAGATCCCGTCGGTGTTGTCCCGAACAAAGGGTTTACTGGGACATAAGTAGTGTATGTCCTTGGTTAGGGTGCACATGCGTAAATTAGGGGCCAGGTACAAATCTGGATTGGCATCATGGTATGCCACTACTGAAGGAGTGTGCACTTTAACGTGCGTGTCTCCGTGCCAGGACCCGACGTTTACGACGTCTTTAAGACGATAGATGTTCTGGGATTCAATGATAGGCAGATTTAGAATAAAAGCCATTTCCGGAACTCTGGGTTGACGTAAATGGCACGGCACTACCTAAAGTGTATGCTAAATGGGCCTGAAGTGGGGTTACAAGATCTCTAGTGGCGGTTCCAAGGAGGGATTGTACTAGTGACAGAGGGATAAGGTAGGGTGGAATTCTTCCCATGGCTAAGCTGTCCACTGAAGAGCTTATGTCTCGGAGCATGTCATCCATTAATGCGGTGACTACTTGTGCTTGTACGTAGTCAACCTGGAAGAGGGTCATAAGTAACTCTACAGCTCGGTGGGTTTTGTTTAGAGCTTCACTGTGTGTGTTTACCACCAACACAGTGTCCTTCAACGTTTTCCCTACTGTTTGGAGTTGCTGTTGCTGTTGGATGATCTGCGCTCTGATGTCAGGGATTTCAGCCTGTAATTCTGAGACATGTCTCTTGACCGTGGAAATGCTAACCGTATTGAATGTGGACAACCCGAGGTTAAACAAGGTACCCACAGCAGCCGCTGCAACAAGAAGTCCTCCTATAAACCGTTTAGACCTTTGGTTAGCTCCAGTGAGTTCAGCCTGAGTAATTGTAAATTTCTCGAGCTGGTTAAGCATGTGGGAGATATCAGTTTCAGCGTGGTTAAGAATAGAGGTGGTCCAGCTAGCGCCGGCCCAACTGGTGAGCCCTTGAGTGGCTCGGACGTGTTTCCGATACACGTCGTTTGGGTTTAACCTGACAAAAACCCTTTGGGTATGCAGGCGACAGTTTGTGATCAACAGTCCGGGTTGGTCCTTTAAAACGATCCCGGCTGTTGGTCCGGGCTCTATAACATCTGGTGATCCCATGCCCATAAGGCTGGTGATCAGGAGGAGTATCGTCCACATCATCCTGGTGAAAGAGAGAGGACTTTTTAGCCAGTGTTTCATTGACAGCAAATACCGGAATTATCAGTTACAGTTGTTGAATTACTCACAGTTACCACTGAAAACGAAATGAAAAGTGTTAGGATTAGAGTTAGAGGTTAGTTGTTAGTGGTTACTGCAAGTTAAGGGATCTGTTTGAGACTACTTGGGAGCGTGAACGTCCCCTGTAGATCCCATGGGGGTTTTGTGCAACTTTATCTGGTTGCGGTGTATCCACTTGAGAGTGGGTTCCTTTCTCCCTTTGGTGATCTTTATCTGATACACCACCGGGGATAGTTTGTTGACAATGGAGTACGGTCCTGCCCAACGCGGGAGGAATTTCCGCGTCAGTCGGTTGGTACCACCTTTTGTTTGTCCAGTGAGTTGACTGAACATGTAGTACCACACTTTGTCTCCCACCTGTAGTTCGTCCCTAGATGACTTTTGGTCATAATAGGCCTTACGTCCTTCTACACTTTTGCCTAGTTTTTCTTGGGCAAAGGCGAAGGTGGTTCTCAGGTGTGCTTGGAGATCAGCCATGTACTGGTGTGTGGTATAGGCCGTAGCGATGTTAGCTTCTCCTGGCTGATACAGTAGGTGTAAGGGAAGCGTCATCTGCCTACCGGTCATGAGCTCAAACGGGGAGACTCCGGTCGCCGTGTGTGGCGTGGCTCTGATAGCCATCAGGACCAAGGGCAGTTTGACGTCCCAGTCTCGGTGATTAGATGCGACATATTTCTTTAGGATGTCGATCACCGTTCGGTTTGCTCTTTCTACTTGGCCTGAGGACTGGGGGTGGTGGCTGACGTGGAATTTTGCTTTCACGCCCATGGTTTGCCACAGTTGTCCCATCACTTCACGGCGGTGAAGTGAGTACCACGGTCAGAATCGACCTTACAGGGTAAGCCGAATCTGGAGAACACGTGGTTCATGAGTAGAAAGGCCGTGGTCTGTGCCGTGTCGTTTGGGGCTGGAAGTCCTTCCACCCATTTAGTGAAGGCACAGGTGACCATTAGAATGTATTTGTTGCCCCTTGTTGATTTAGTCAGGGGTCCCATCCAATCGATTTGGAGGTCAGACCACGGAAAAGAAATGCCCCTTCTTTGTAAGGGTGCACGATGGAGTGGTCTTGTCGGTTGAAATTGGCAGCATACTAGGCAGCCTTTGATGTATTCTGCCACGTCCATTTGCATGTGTGGCCAGTATGCCACTTGTTGGAGTGCCTGGTGTGTTGCGCGAACACCTCTGTGGCCTGCTACAGGAGCGTCATGTGCGTGTAGCATGACCCCCTTAGGCTCTGAGGCACTACGAACGCAGGTGAAGTGAGGGTGTCAGAGACGTAGACAAGCAAGCCATGACGCAGGTGGAGTCGAGCGCGCACCGCCCATAGCTTTTTAAGATAAGCGTCGGAGGAAAAGTCAGTGTCTACGATGGGGTTAGACACCGGGTCTGAAAGGTAAAGGATGAGTTTGTGGATTGCCGAGTCCGCTGCTTGAAGGGCAACGAGGTCGGAACCAGCGAAAGAAAGAGAGGAAGTCGATGCGTCTGCGGGGGCCGGAGCCGAGGCATCGTTTGCGGTCGTTTTAGACCGGGTAACCAGACAGACAGAACGGGTGGGTTGGGTGGGAAGGGGTCGATCGTACAAGGGTTCTGGCTGGAAATGCCAGACTGTACCGTCAAGAGCCCCTTGTTTTGCCATGAGGTCTGCCTGATCATTCAGGTCTTTGTCCAGTCCAGGGGCTCGAGAGTGGCCCCTGACCTTCTTCCAGTACACCTGCATGTCATGGTCCTCGACCAGACCGTCGCCTACGACGAACAGGTCTTTGTGTTTGATCGTCTTTTTCGCGGATGTGAGAAAGCCATTGCTCTTCCATAATGGCAGGTGGGCAGAGAAGCTGAGTCGTGCGTAATTTGAGTCTGTGCAAATTACGAGCTGTTTGATCTGCTTGGCCACTGCTAGTTGGAGAGTTATGAGCACGGCTGCGATCTCCGCATATTGTGAGGATTGAGATCCTAACTGAAATTTTTGTGGCTCATAAGGGTTGTCATTGAGCCATACCACACCTGCACCAGCGCGGACCAGAGTTTCATGGTGGAAGGAGCATCCATCGACATAAGCAGTGGTCATGTCTTGGCACACGTCAGCATCGAAGTAGTGATGGCGTGTTGGTACAGTGGAGGTGTGTTCGTTTAGCGGGACGGCTGTGGCGGGCGTGTCGATTGCGCATTGTTGGCATGCAGCGAGTTCCATGCCTAAGTGCGACTTGTGGTTTTGAGCATAGCGTATCTCCACGTCGAAACTTTGGAGAGCCATGAGCCACGATGCCACGCGGCGTTAGTTACTACGCCGTCCCTGAGTCTTTGACTGGTTAAGAAAGTCACCGGTTGGTGATTGGTGTTCACGATTGTCTTTTGGCCTCCTAAGTAGTGGGCGAAGTGTTTTACGGCCCATACTGTGGCTAGGAGGGCTTTTTCACAGTCGGTATACTTGACCTCTGGTCCGGAGAGAGTTTTGCTGGCGTAGGCCACTACTCTCTTATCCATGTCATGGACCTGATAGAGGCCTGAACTGAGGCTGTGGCTTGAGAAGCCCACCTCTAAGTAGAAAACTTTGGTGTGGTCCGGGTAAGCTAGGCACGGGGCTCTGCACAGATTGTGTTTGAGCGCCTGCATTGCCTGCTCTTGTTGTGGACCCCACGCAAAGGCGGTGTCCTTTTTGAGAAGGTCCGTCAGTGGTTTGGCCAATGCCGCATAGTCATCGGCAATTGTCGAGAATAATTGCAGACTCCCAGGAAACTGCGGAGTTCTGACAAGTTGGAAGGCGGTTTCAGATTGGCAATGCCTTGGATTCGACTGACCTGTGGTTCAACGCCATCAGCGCCTACTAGAAGGCCCACATAGTTTACCTTCTTTCTGCACCATTGACATTTCTCCAAGGAGATTTTAGCACCAGCAATGGTGAGCTGTTTCAGGACGTGGTCGATTTCGAGTTAATGTGCGCATGGAGTGTCGCGGTGCGCATCAAGATGTCATCGACGATGAGAGTTCCGCGGCTGGCGCCAGGACATGCCTTGTTCAAGAAGATGTTAAATTCGGCTGGGAATTTAAGTACCGAATGGGCATCTTGTAAAAGAGTATTGCCGATTGGCAAACGTGAAGGCAAGTTTGTGTTGATCCTGTGGGTCTACAGGAATGGTCCAGAAGCCGGATGCTATGTCCAGTGTGGAGAAGTACTTGGCATCCTGTACTTTGGGCAGTTCTTGGCCAAGTTGGGTCATTGGCCACCTGGAAAGTGGCACGCTCTTGTTCAATTGGCGGTAGTCAATTGTTAGACGCCACTTGCCATTGGGCTTGAGTACTGGCCAGATAGGAGCGAATAAGTACTGTTGCACGGACGAATGATGCCTTTGTTCAAAAGGTCGTCTATGATTTCCTGTATCGGTTCATAAGACGCCAGTGGTATTTTGTATTGGCGAACGTAAGCTGGTGGTGCATTCGCGGCTGTTGGAATGCGTACCGTGTGGATGTGGGTTAAACCACAATCCAGCGAGTTTGTCGCAAATGATGTGCGATATTTGAGGAGGACCTGACGCATCAGGTCCCGTTCCTCAGCGTTGTTTATCGCATCAGCCAAGTCTAGTGCTTGTTCTAACTGAGACTCAAAGTCCGGTTCGGGTTTAGAGTCTGGTTGCACAGTTACCGATTTGTCCGTGGTGACGTTACTCGGTAGAGACGTGGTTTTGTCTATATCTGAATCAATGGAGAGCAGGGAGACTGTCTGTACGACCATTACCTCGGCATCAGCCAGATCGACCCTGCAGATAGTGTCGGTATCGACCACAAGTGAGGGGTATATGGCGATTGCTCCGGAAGGCTTCGTGTAGACGACTCCGGTCTCCTGTTGTTCAGTCACGAGTGAGGGTGGCATGCGTCCTATGACTGGAATTCTGAGTTCAAAGTCATGGAATCTTGTGTCGATTAGCCACCCTAAAGGTGTGGACTTCGGGACGAGAATGCTATCGGCAGTAGGATTCTGCACTAGCACGTGTGTTGATCGAGAGTCGAGCTCGACCAGGGGTGTTGCTTGGACAGACAAGCCCAACTCGAAGAACAGAGGCAATGGTTGGAAGAACGCTTGTGGAGAGTTAACTTGTTGTCCTGTAGACGCGTTCAGACGTATGTCCATGATGGTACGCGGTGGTATCGTGAGATGGTAGTCGTTACTTACCTGACACACATCGGGAATGGTTTGACCCGATTTCAAGTTTCCTTCGGTCAATGAAGGTGATTCCTTACGTACTCCAGTCAGTGACCAGAGAACGTTGTTAATAGTGTCGACTTGTACGTCGAGTCTGACTAGCATGTCAGCCCCAATGTACACTGAATGTGGCAGATCGGGGAGGACCGCAAAAGTGTGGGTCAGTTCTCTTTTGTTCCATCGTACGATGGCAGAGCATAGACCTACGGCGGTTAACGCGTGAGTCGGTGTGGGGTTAGCAGGGAACCGAGTGTGCTTCTTTACGAAGGTCAGGCTTGGGTTTTTATGCGCTAGAGCGTTAAACAGCTCCTGGCTGATGGCAGATTTGTCAGCCCATAAGGCCGTCACGACATTGTCGACTGGAGTTGCTTCCGGTGAGATGCCATTGACAATCTGGGGTGTCATCGCTAATGGGTCCTTCAGCGTGCATAGGAAGTCGTCACGCAATGTAAAGGGTTTTGGTTCGCACCGAGGTTGCATGGTTGTTGTACCAGCGGTGTCGGTGGCTACCCTGTCGATTGGTGATTCCCTGTCAATCGCATAGCACTGAGATTCATTCAGTAAGATTGGAAGTGGTTCTCGCACTTGGGCCCAAATCTTCAGCTGCTTGAAGTCGATCAGTGGTTCAAAGCGATTGAGGACGTCTTTTCCAATCAGGAGTGGGACATTGTCGAGGTGGGACACGTACACTGGGTGTATCAGTGTCATGGGTCCGATGGTCAGTTGGACTAAGGCTACCTCGTTGATGATCGTCCGATCATCAGAGTAAGGCCTTATTTCCAGAAAGCACGGGTGAGACTTCAAGTCCCTGTGGGATCTTCTCGCTATAGCCTGGAGTGATCTGAACAGGTTGCCTGAAATTAGGCTGATGTCAGCGGCTGTGTCGAGAAGTGCTTCGTGCGTCAAGTGGTCTTCTAACAAGACAGAGAGATAAAGCTTTCGAGCTACTCCCTTTTCTGTTAGGTGACCTAGAAATTGGTGAAAGGGTGTTTCACATTCAATAGTCGTGGCGTGGTCATGGCACAGCCCGACATTTGGATTTGCTTGGACCACTAGGACGGCGCTAGACGGAGTGGTGTCTTTGTGATCTGTGTCACTTCCCTCCGTGTTGTCCGTGCTAGGGTCCTGGACAATGTCATTGAGTGGCTCTAGTTCGTCAGAGCCGAAGTACAGGTCTGGGAGATGTTCATTCCCTTCAGTAGACTCTGTATTTTTGTTGCGTGTTAAGTCGATTTGGATCGGTTGTGACTGTTTCTGAATCGGGGCCTTAGAGGCCTCCACCGTATACAGATCAGCCTTGTCCTTGGACTTTTCGCGATTCGTTTGAGTATGCGTTCTATGGCCCGAGCCTCCTCTGTAGTCAGATTACTGTCGCCGTGGGGTTTCCCACGATTAGTCTGAGTTTCAGGGCTCGGTCCTCGCATGATTTCGCTGCTCGACAGGTGGGCTACCTGATGATCGTTGGTCTTGGGACCGACGATAATGGTTTCTCCTGTCGTCGCGGTTTTGATAGGACCCCCCTTGGTTACGGTTTGGATTGGTTCGAAATTTATTTTCGAACCAAGGTTTCCATTGAGGGCCCTGGTCTTTGAACTTACGTTCGGGCCAGGTCGGGTGTGGACCCGGCTCTCCTTTGTGTGGCCGAGGTCCCTCTTTCCTGTCTGGAAAGCGGGAGGCTCCTGGGCCGCTTGGCTTGGAGGTAGGTGCTCCTTCGAGGGCTAGACTCTGATCAACAGTATACAGAGCGGCTGACTCTTGCGGTTTAGTCTGAGTCAGCTTCTGTTTAGTAAATGCCCTTGTTGCCAGTTCGCGAAGTTGGCGGCTGGTTTGAGTCAGCGGGCAGGCAGCGACGCCAAGATGATGGTTGGTAGTTGGATGGAGGTTTTGCACAAAGAGTGTTTTGAAGTTTTTATCCTCCTCCATGTTTGGTTCGTTGAGTGGACCAAAGTAGGCTTTGCGTAGCCGATGATAATATATCTGTGGTGACTCTTGCCGTGCCTGTTTGATTGTTAGGGCGGCTGTCAGTCCCACATTCGTTGTAACGCGTCTGAGAATTCCTCCATGAGGGACTGACTAAGGAGATCGAAGTCAGCTTGGACCTCAGGGGGTTGACGTTCGATGAAGCTACTAACATCTCTGCTTGATGTTAGTTTTATCAAAAAGATTTTGTCCTCAACGGTAGCATTGGGTATTCTCTGGAGGTAGAACTCAATGTCTCTAAGGTACGCGCTAGTGTCATGAGCCGATCCTTGATGGGGCTCGAAGCGAGTGATATGACGCGCGATTTTGTCAAAGTCTCTGTCAGTGGGACCGTAGTCCAGATGTCTTCGTGTCGGAGCTGGTTGTTGGACAAAGTCCGAATGCCTACCTGTTGGTAGTGCGCGGTAATCCGAATGCCTACCTGTGGAAGCTCGCGAAAAGACGGCCGGGCTCTCGGCTCCGGTTGGTCCTCTTTCCGTTGCGTCCAGGCGCGGTAGTTGTCGCAAAATTGGATTAGTTAGTGAAGTGGCTCCCTTCTGGGAGTCTTCAAACCTACTGGGTTGGTATAATGGAGTAACTGGTTCTAGGTCGGGAGTACCTTTGAACTCCAGTTTCTTACTAGGTTGTGTTCGGGCGTCCTCTGTCAGGCGCGCCTGAAGTTGTTCAATAAGCTGGCGGTCTAAGTCACCTTGTTGAGTGAGGGCCTCTACCCGTGCACTCAGGGACTCTCTCCGCCGAGCTTCCTGTGCCAGCATATTCGCGGACAGCTGTGCACTTTTGCCTGCTTTGATGAGTTCCTTTCGCATAGCGTCGTACTCATCGCGTTGGTCATTGAGCTGCAGCTCTGCTATGTCACGAGCAGACCTTGTTTCGCTCAGCTCGTTCTTTAGGTCACTGAGGGTTCCCTCAGTTATCTGGAGTTTAGTGTGTAACTCCTCAAAGTCAGGGTCTGCCTTTTGGAGTGTTTGGGCAAGAGTTTGTAACTCTTGGTTTTGTTTTTCAGAATTCTCCAGGACTCCTTTGGTCAACTGGAGTTCCTGATTCAACGCCTTGTTCTCGCGTTGGAAGCAGGCGAGGTCCTGTTTCTGGACCTGGATTTTCTCGTGGCTGCGTGCCAGGAGATCCTCGGCTTGTTTCTGCTGCGCGCGCATAACAATAGCCATTTGACCTAGCAGCTTGGTTAGGTCTTTGTCTTTTGGCTTAGAGGTTAGCGCAATGCTAATCAAGGAGCTAAGAACTGAATCTAGCTCGTTGGGAGGTGTGGTCTGAATCTCGTCCACGTATTGGGGTAGCACCTGTCCTGTTAAATCATTTAGAGCTGAGTCTAAGTGATCCAGAAGCTTGATGGGACTACCAGAACCTGTGGACTGTGGATTAGACATGTTGAGAAATGGGTTTCTCAAGGTAAGTGAGTTATTGTTCGATTAAGTTTTAACTGCAAGGAGAGAGTTACTACTTGTAGAGTGTTACGAAGAAGAAGCGTAAAACTCAAGCAGACTGTAAAAGAATTTTTAAATCTGAGTAAAAGTGTAAATAAAAAAAAATTAATGCAGGAATAAAATTAAAATTTTATTTTATTTAAAATAAAATAAAATTCCAATTAAATTAAAATAAAAGGGTATTAAGTCAAATAAGTCCGATTAAAAGTAATAAAAGAAGGAATTGTTGAAGTGGAAGTTTAGTATAAAGTCTACTTGTGATTGAAGTGACCTTATGCTAGTAATAAGCAGTGACTATTTAGCAATAGCCTAGTGGTATGAATGTTAATGAGGGTTGACAGTGCTGGGATGCTGCTGTGCTAATTTGTAAAATTAACAGTGCAGAATCAGTGGGTTTAATCTAACAATTCATGCAGGTAATCAGCTTTTACATTACAGCTATGACAAAATTCGTGCAGAGTTAAGTCTATTCAGAAGTAACAGCAGAGGTGTCATAGTGCTAGTAAGCTGTTAGCGTTAGCATTCCAATTTGACAAATCCTGTGTAGATAGGAAAGTCACAAAACAAGTCTTAAATTGTTAATCAAGCCAAATTAATCAATCAATTTATATGCAAGGTTAGCATCAAGGATTTCCAAAAGCAGATGCAATGTTAATTAAAAATGTCACAATTGTTAGTTAACTCCTATTGTGCATTCAAAGTTGTTAAACACAGGCAGTTATTCTCAAAAGCAATATGGCATTTGCAAACTTGCATATTACAAGAAAAACACATGTATTAACAGAAGCAAAACAGCTTGACAGCAGTTTAGTATTCGTTAATAAAGCATAGTAATTCACTTTTTATGTTAAGTCAATCAGGCTTTTCAGTGTCAATGAAAGCTTAAATTATTCAGTTAAGTTCTTAACTTGAATTAGTCACTATTTTGAGGAAAAAGTGTAATTCCGTTGAGTGACCACCAGAGAGAGACGTAGAGCTCCTCTCAAAGATTTTTAGAAGTTTCGCACTTCTCTTCCACTAGGGGGTAGCAGACTTTCTGGAGTCCGTGGTTTACCACTTCTTTCCGCTAGGGGGCAGTAGACTCTCTTAAGTCTGTTTTTACCACTTCTTTCCGCTAGGGGGCCGTTGGAACTACAATGAGTTTGTTTTCCGGGTGACGTCAGTGTCACGCCCCTTCCAAGACACGGAGTGGCAGAGCCTGTTAGCTTCACTTCAGCTGTTGACTTTGGAGGGGCAAAACCGCTCCTACACAGCCACTTTACAACACAGCAGCGCTCTGAAAAGCGCAATTTCCAACACAGCAGTGCTGTGGATAAAACAACGTTTCACAAAGCACTACACGGGCCACGTGGGCCAAGACTTTGTCCGTTGGCTGTGTATTAACAAGGAGTTCTGACGCGGGTAGCTAATCCGTTCAGAGTTCTCCCAACCAAGTTTTTAATTCGTCTGACACAATATGAACAGATAAATTACTTGGTTTTACAAGTTTATCTAAATAACTGGAGCATCGCAGATTATTTATTAACTTGCAGAACGCGTTATTAGACAACTTATGCTAAAATTCTAGAGCATCTTAGAATCCGCAGTTGTTAGGCCTTATAAAATTACACGTCCTCAACGTGTCACAAATGCATTTAATCAATCCGGCCCTCTGGCCTTTGTTCACAAACTTTACTAAGATTCAATCTTCCACTGAATACTTAGCAAGCTGGCAGAAATGTACGTACAATATTAACCAAGTTACAAAGCATATCTCAGAATTATCAAAACATCAGACCAGCTGGTATTTTTCAAATCTTAGACACACAATTTCACAAGCGCTTTTTATCAAACAGCAACACAACACACGTTTCTCAACACATTGATTAGTTTTGTATAGGACATAACTTTCTTAGTTCTTCAGCGGACAGAGATTTATGTAAAAGGCTTTAAGGATGTTAACATATTTCAGTGTTTACAAGACCGGATCTTTCCGAGCCTCACGCCGGGGCTCCAAAAATAATATGTAGTGAATATGGTCTTGTTGATGAATAATTAATATGAATATGAATTATGAAAATTAATAATTAATATTTTGTTTATGAAAATATTAATTTCTTTCGGGGCACCACCTTAGTTTTAGCAGTTCTAAGGAAACTGATTATGTTTGATAAGTCTCAATACTGAAGGAATGAATTCTAACTCGTTTTCAGACCAAATCTACGTAAACATGAAACAAGGATGTCTTTATGGGTTTTATTAAAGATTAAATATATGAATAATAATGACATAAAATAAAACAAGATTATTGACAAGGTATTAGGGTAACGAACATGAAAATAACAGTTAACAGGTCAATGCTATAACATTATGATGGCTTTGATGGAACAGAAAGTTTAATTCTTTTGAATTTTATTAATTACTCGGAGTTCTTACGGAGAGAGAAGAAAGTTAAATGGCTTAGCTAAAAGGGACTATTGACGGCTGTTTGGAGATCGTAAAAAGGGAAAAGATGTGCGGTTGGACTTAATCACACAGGTTTTATAACGCCAAGCTTGTGCCCAGTGTTCACTCACTCTGATGTGGTGGAAAGGTACCAGCGGTGCGGTTCGAAAAGTCCAAAGGATGCTTGAAATTCCCGGGTCGCGGCTGGCTTCCGGCCGTATAGAGAGGCGTCACCGGTGCACGGGTTGAGCTGGTAAGGCGGCGCCTTAGCAACAAAGCGGCGTCTTGTGATTGTCCTCGAGGGTAAAGTGGACTTTACCCGCAGTTGAGAATAAAGTCTTTAACAAAAGTGTTCGTTGAAGAAGCTTAAACTGGTCTTTTCTTGATTAACGAGGGCTGTTTGTTTAGCGGACTCGTTTTAACTTAAAGAACTACAAAATTTCCACTTCCGTCGCGTGGTTACGTAGTTCCGTAAAAGTTTTCAAAACAAAATATCAAATGCGTTGAGTCGTCAAAAATAAAGTCACTTAACACAGGACTGTGTTACGTGGTTTCAAGCTTAAAAGTTACGGCGATAAATACAAAAACTTAGTAGAAAAGTAGACAAGATTACGCGGACAAGAGTGTGCAAAGCGTTGTAAAAGAGAAGAGTACAGAAACGAGTTTAACATGAAGAAGAAGCTAAACTAGAATTTCCGCGCGCACCATCTTTTCTACTGGCGAAAAGAGGCGTGTTTCACACGGTTTGGGGAAAGAGGCGTTTACTGAAAGTTTTGGAGTTTTTAATAAACTTTCTCTGTCCCATCAAATAAACAACTTAAACACATTTTAAGAACGTATTGCTTCTGCATTGTATCATATCTGTATGGGGAATATCGTTACCAATCTTTAAAGACTAAACACATATTACATTATTCGTTGCTTGACCTGAAAACAAATTAATAATTAGTTTTTATTGTACAACACACTTATGCAAAGTAAAACAGAGTAACATCGTTATGTTTCTTGTCCTGTTGGATCCTGTTAAGGGAGAATGGTGAGGTTTGCATAGTTACGAACAATCTTTAATACACGGTTACATTTTAGAGTAATCACTTTGGCTGGGGTTCCGATGCAGCGTTGTTTCTCTGCTTGTCCAGCAGAGTGCACTGTTTGGTCAATTTATAATGCTAGAACAAAGAAGCACAGTCCTTGGCGATAATAAAGACCGCCTTATCGCGGGCTGTATATCACGGATCAACGTGCCAAGAGAGGCACCACAAAGTCTGGTTTGTCAAGAGGTGGTACCTACATCGTCCTTTGAAGTACTGAAAAATAAAGCTGTAAATATAATTTCACTCTTGCGTGAACTCTTTAACACAACATACGAACATCTGGAGAGGATTAGCAAGAAGACGTGAATTGAATCTCCTCATCTGTCCTTGGCCTGGAAAAACAAAAAGGAAGAGTCTTTAAAAGTTCGGAGTTGTAAATTCTGTGGTCCTCTGAGAGGTGTTGGTTCCTCCTGGTACGAGAGACACTACAGTCCCCCCTTTCGGCGAAAGGCAGGTTCCAATGTCTTGTGCCAACTCCATCCTTGAAGTACCAGGACCAGGAAGCAAGTGACACGTTAAAGACACAGAGTTTGGCGTTATAACATGTGTATTAATGGGAGCATGGTCAGGGACACAAGTATATTTAAGTGTAAAAAGGGTATATACAGCAATATATAGTAATATTCATCAATATAAAGCAAAATATAGCAATATACAGCAATATACAGCAATATACATCAATATACAGCAATATAGGCAAGGCAAGGCAAGGCAAGGCAAGGCAATTTTATTTATATAGCACAATTCATACACTGGGTAACTCAAAGTGCTTTACAGAAATAAAAGACAATTTACAAGAATTAGATTTGGAAACATAAGAAAGATTAAAAGCATTATAAAAAAAAGAAGAGTGCAGATAAAAAACATTTTAAGTTGTGGTGTAGGCGGAGCTAAAAAGGAAGGTTTTTAACCTCCCCTTGAACATTGTTAAAGTTGAGGCTTGTTTTACTTCATCTGGGAGGTTGTTCCAGGTTTTTGCTGCTTGAAACTTAAACGCTGCTTCACCCTGTTTAGTTCTAACTCTGGGCACGAGCAGAAGGCCTGTCCCAGATGTTCTCAGAGTCCGAGGAGGCTCATAAGCTACTAGCATTTCAGAAATATATTCTGGTGCTAAACCATTTAGAGACTTGTAAACCAGTAGTGCTGTTTTAAAGTCTATCCTCTGAGCAACAGGAAGCCAGTGCAGAGATTTTAAAATTGGACTGATGTGGTTGTACTTCCTGGTGTTAGTTAGAACCCGAGCAGCAGCGTTCTGAATAAGCTGAAGCTGTCTTAACCCTTGTTTTGAGAGACCAGTGAGCAGGCCGTTACAATAGTCTAACCTGCTGGAGATAAAAGCATGAATAAGTTTCTCTAAGTCTGGTTGAGACATTATTCCTTTGACTCTGGAAATATTTTTAAGGTGATAAAATGCAGATGATGTAATTGACTTAATGTGACTCTGGAAATTCAAGTCTGAGTCCATGATGACCCCTAGATTTCTAACCTGGTTTTGGATTTTAGAGAAAGAGACTCGAGGTGACTGCTGACATTTTCTCTTTGTTTCTGTGGTCCAAAGATAATTATTTCAGTCTTGTTTCTGTTCAGTTGGAGAAAATTATTTTCCATCCACACATCAATCTGTTCGATGCAGTGACACAATGAATGGATTGGTCCATTTTCACCTGCTGTGAGTGAAATGTAAATCTGAGTGTCATCTGCATAATTATGGTAGGATACACCACAGCTGTGTATTAACAGGCCTAAAGGAAGCATGTAAAGATTGAATAATAGAGGTCCCAAGATAGACCCTGTGGAACCCCACATGTCAGGGCCATTTGGTCTGATACACAGTTTCCAACCGAAACAAAGTACTTCCTGTCTTCAAGATAGGACTGAAACCATTTAAGAGCAGTTCCAGAGATACCTATCCATTCCTCTAATCTTTGTGACAGGATTTCATGGTCCACTGTATCAAACGCAGCACTCAAGTCCAACAGAACTAAGACAGAGACTTTGCCCGCGTCAGTGTTCAGACGGATGTCATTTGTGACTTTGATAAGTGCAGTCTCAGTGCTGTGATGGGGCCTAAAACCTGACTGAAAAGGATCAAAGCAGTTGTTAAGCAATAGAAAGTCATTAAGTTGCTGATATACAACTTTTCGATGACTTTCCCTAAAAATGGCAGGTTTGATATGGGCCTATAGTTGTTGAGCACTGTAGCATCAAGAATATACAGCAATATACATCAATATACATCAATATTCAGCAATATACATCAATATACACCAATATTCAGCAATATAAAGCAAAATACAGCAATATACAGCAATATTCAGCAATATATATCAATATACATAAATATACATCAATATACACTAATATACACCAATATACAGCACTATACATCAATATACAGCAATATACATCAATATACAGCAATATACATCAATATACAGCAATATACATCAATATACAGCAATATACAGCAATTTACAGCAATACAAATCAATATAGATCAATATAGATCAATATACATCAATATGCACTAATATACACCAATATACAGCAATTTTCAGCAATATACAGCAATATACATCAATATACATCAATATACAGCAATATATAGTAATATTCATCAATATAAAGCAAAATATAGCAAAATACAGCAATATACAGCAATATACAGCAATATACATCAATATACAGCAATATACATCAATATACATCAATATACTGCAATATACATCAAAAACATCAATATTTAGCAATATACAGCAATATACATCAATATACAGCAATATACAGCAATATACACTAATATACACCAATATACAGCAATATACATCAATATACAGCAATATACAGCAATTTACAGCAATACAAATCAATATAGATCAATATGCACTAATATACACCAATATACAGCAATTTTCAGCAATATACAGCAATATACATCAATATACATCAATATACAGCAATATACAGCAATATATAGTAATATTCATCAATATAAAGCAAAATATAGCAAAATACAGCAATATACAGCAATATACAGCAATATACATCAATATACAGCAATATACAGCAATATACATCAAAATACATCAATATACTGCAATATACATCAAAAACATCAATATTTAGCAATATACAGCAATATACATCAATATACAGCAATATACAGCAATATACATCAATATACAGCAATATACAGCAATATATAGCAATAAACAACAAAAAACATCAATATACATAAATATATACATCAATATACATCAATATACACTAATATATACCAATATACAGCAATATACATTAATATACAGCAATATACATAAAAAAACATCAATATACACCAATATACAGCATTATACATCGATATACATCAATATACACCAATATACAGCAATATACAGCAATATTCAGCAATATACAGCAATTAACATCAATATAGATCAATATACAGCAATTTTCAACAATATACAGCAATATACATCAATATACACCAATATACAGCAGTATACATCAATATACATCAATATACAGCAATATACACTAATATACACCAATTTACAGCAATATACATCAATATTCAGCAATATACATTAATATACATCAATATACACTAATATACACCAATATACAGCAATTTACATCAATATACATCAATATACACCAATATACAGCCATATACAGCAATTTTCAACAATATACAGCAATATACAGCAATATACATATATATAGATCAATATAGATCAATATACAGCAATATACATCAATATACATCAATATACACCAATATACAGCAATATACACTAATATACACTAATATACAGCAATATTCAGCAATATACATCAAAATACATCAATATACTGCAATATACATCAAAAACATGAATACACATCAATGTACAGCAATATACATCAATATAAATTAATATACATCAATATTCAGCAATATACATCAATATACATCAATATACACTAATATACACTAATATACACCAATATACAGCAATATACATCAATATACATCAATATACAGCAATATTCAGCAATATACATCAAAATACATCAATATACTTAAATATACATCAAAAACATCAATATACATCAATGTACAGCAATATTCAGCAATATATAGCAATATACATCAATATAAAGCATTATACAGCAATATACATTAATATACATCAATAAACAGCAATATACTTCAATGTACAACAATATACATCAATATATTGATATACAGCAATATTCAGCAATATACATCAATATACATCAATATACAGCAATATACAGCAATATACACTAATATACACCAATATACAGCAATATACATCAATATTCAGCAATATACATTAATATACATCAATATACACTAATATACATCAATATTCAGCAATATACATCAATATACACCAATATTCAGCAATATAAAGCAAAATACAGCAATATACAGCAATATACAGCAATATACATCAATATACTGTCATGTTCCGGCAGACAACCCAAACGCAGACACCCACGTAAAGTTCACAAAAACAAATTTATTGACAAGGTAACTTAGGAACGGCGGTTTCTTCGGGGATAGCGAGGTGCAGCAGGATCAGGACTAGGTTGAGCTGGAGCGGGACGGACTGAAGGACTGGCTGGATTCTGAGATGACCGAGGTAGAGCGGGAACCGGACTGGCGGCAGGACGGGAAGGATCT
>JALDNG010001339.1:0-61401 GCA_024349245.1 Neodontobutis hainanensis
CATGGTATTTATAAAAATCGAAATTTGATTTAAAAGGAAAAGGTTTTTGTTAATTTTTATAAAACTCTGATATATAAACAAAATTTATATTTTCTAAGTTAGTTTTATAATCTTATTTTTTTAGATTCAAAATTATACTCCTATTATTTTAAGTTAAAAAATTTGATCGATGATAATTTATTCACAATATTAAACAAAAAGATATTTCAAATAATCATTTGCCAAATGCAAAATTTTGAGGTAGAGCACAGTTATATACAGAAGGTTCCAAACCACAAAGTTAAAAATTTATCCTCAGGACTACAAATCGTATCTTATTCATGCTCGCGTTTGGAGATTAAAATGCTTAATTGTTATTTTTTGAAAAATAATGTGCTAATAAGGTGTTTTGTGCCAAAATGAGATTGCGCAATAATTAATGAACTTAATACTTTAAGTTGCGTCAATTTTTTACGTAATCATCTAAATTAAATACGCTTAAGACCAATTTGTTTCGAAAACGTAAATGTCGCTTCATCGTCGTCATAATTATGTTAACTGATAAATATTTATCGAAATCAAATAATTCATACAAACTTTGATAAAATCTAAATTATAGATGATAGCGTTTTTAAATTGATTTTTAAGTTTTAATAAACATTGACTAGTCATTTGTTTTTCATTGTTTATACTTATTATAAAGTTGATATAATATTGTGTGATAATGTCAAACTATTAAAATTTAACCATGCCAATTATTTCAACATAAAAAATCTTAATCTTTTTCCGATCGGTATATTCAATAATAATCCCATTTATGACATATTTTCTCATATATTATTTTAATTTGGTTGGTTTTTACTTATCTTTTTAATATAAATAATAGGATCAAGACGAACAATTAAATGAGTATTGATGATTGATTTTTCTGCTAGATTGCTCACATTAAACAAAAAAATGATTAAGTTTATTTTTCTTTTTTGGTTAATACTTTAAACTAAGTCCTATTTTTTAAACTTTAAGACCTGTTGTGGCCATTAAAAAATGCGTGTTTAAATTCTCGATATTTTTGCTTTTTTCATACAAAATATTTTTAACAGTTTTAAAAAATTTGAGTAGAACTAAAAATGGCTGGTAATGTTAAATTTATATATAAACAGATTTGGTCATTAACTTAAATTAGTTTTTTTTGCGGGTATATTTATTATGAATCAAGCAAAGTTCATTGATTCATATGATCAAAGGTAGATTGAAAATATAATGTTAAAAAATATAGAACAAAATAATTTCTTGCACCTCAAACAGATTTCACCACTCAATAAAAAAAATTGTGTTAAATATATTAATTTTGCATTTCTATACCTTCAGAGTATGCGGCGAGTAAATAGTAAATAATCGTATATCGTAACATCCAAATGTTAATTTTCTCGAAAACGTTAATAAATCACCCAGTAAGTAGCATATTATAGTTTCAAGCTTATTTTTATTTATAACCGTTTCTCATTCGGATGAATCATTACAATTGATTTATGAGATTCAAGGAGTGATTTTACTCTTTAAATCTTCGATACATAAACAAAAGTTAAAAAATAATAATATCCTAACTTAACTCGCATAATAGTCAGTTTTTTTTCATTATTTACCAAATATAATGTTCGCAATTATGATGTTCTATCATATATTGTTCGTTGATCATCTAACCGAAAGAGAAAATAAACCAGTTGTTGTTTACTTGAGAATAATACTTGTACCAATTTATTGTTAGAATATCAGGTGATTAAAATTCTGGGAAAAGAAATGTGAATCTAAACTAGTATCATCAGCGAAAAATTATTAAAAATGAGTTTTTATAAACTAAATATTTTTAATTATTACATTAAAATAATTTAAACCTCTTCAAATTTCTGATAAATACATCTTTTATCAAATATATTTTAATTTTAGTTACAAAATATGAAAATGAAAAATATTAAAATTATGCAAATAAAAAACTTTATATGTAATAATATGATTTACAATTTATGAGTTAGAAACTAAATTAAAAATTAAAATCTTTTTAAAAAGAAATTAATTAATATATTTTAATTGTATTTTAGGATTTTGCATTATGAAATCAATTAAATGGTGACGAAATCGATATATGACGACGAGTAAAAACAAAAGTGCAAAAATTACATTAATTAAATAAAAATAATCAATATAAAAATAATCTATGTAAAAATAAATTTGTTAATTATTTATTCTGAAATAAAAATTGTTAATTATCATTGAAAAATATTGAAAATTAACAATCTTTCTGTTGCAATTCGAAATCGTTCTATATATGATATAGTTGACAGAAAATAAAACCTTATAAAAGATCAAATTTGACTAATTTTACATTAAATATCCTAATTTCGGCTCTTGTAAATATTCTAAACTCAACTAATAAAATTTAATTTCGATAATTAATTTCTACACCATGGCATTATGGAAAGGTAAATAAATTTAAGACGATTACCGTTATATTTTATCGCAAATACTCGGTAAAGATCATCATAGATCTCTTAAAGTGTGTCATCATTATAAGAAATGGATCAAAATCCATTCAATAATTATTTTGGAAACGATCCGCCAGTCATAAATCATCATGACTGCCCCCATTTATATCCTTCTGAAACTTCTACATGTGATAGATATTTGTTCTTCGAAAACCCTAATTATCCTGAATATGGAATCGATAATCAATACTACACGCAAGGTATCATTGCTAATTCAAAAACCAGGTTCTGAATATTATTGGGATCCTCCGATTTACGTTAAATTTTATCATTATACAAAGAATTTACCATATATGGAACACGTGCACCCTACCTATAAAGAATATGATCATTCTCGTGGTCATTTTAATTGCGATCATATTCCACCAAATGTAAATCTGGAATCATAAGTATTCAGCTGATAAATGTATCAAATATGAACCAACACGCATCAAATGTTACAAGCGAGCACGATCATATCTCTGGTCATTTTTTTGAATTGACACCTGAAACGATAAACTTGCCGCCGTATCCAATGGAGCCAATCCCACATCATATGTCGATGAATGTATTTTATTCCTTCTATCAAGATGGATCCTTTTTTTGTACGCCATTCGCAAGGTTTGGATTTCATATATATATATATATGAATTTTTCAATTTTTATTATAATTTTATTTATAAATCCATAAATTGAATTCATTTAATAATTAGATTTCGAAAAGCACAATTTTTCAAACACTCGAATGTTTCCTTTTTTAAATTATAATGAAATGGACGCTTCTTCTTCAGCTATGCCCGAGAAACTTTCTCAAACGAGAGCTAAAAACAAATTGAAAGAAAAATGGCCAGACAAAGTCAAACATGGCGGTTTATGT
This sequence comes from Neodontobutis hainanensis, assembly GCA_024349245.1. Taxonomy (NCBI): domain Eukaryota; kingdom Metazoa; phylum Chordata; class Actinopteri; order Gobiiformes; family Odontobutidae; genus Neodontobutis; species Neodontobutis hainanensis. The sequence goes on from JALDNG010001339.1 coordinate 3,376, forward strand.
TTGGCAAAAAATATTATGAAATTTCTTCGTACAGAGTGTAAGATGATAATCGAAATAGGCATTTTAAGTGAGGTTGATTTTTATCAATTCGTGCTTAAAAGTGACTGTGAAGAACGTTTCTTTGCTTTGCAAAGAATAGATGATGTATTTGAACTTGTATTTTGTTTATGATAAATTTAGAGCTTATTTACCATGGTATATCAAAAATTTCCGAATATTCATAGAACCATTCTACCGTGTTTATTTTATCGCCCTTTAGAATTACAAGCCGATATCTTGCAATCAGAAACTAATAGCGTAAACTCAGTTTTTCATTTAGACCTTATATTTATTTATTCTTATTGGATTCATTTGCACAAAAAAATATCCCGTATTATGGATATTTTCATATATTAGGAGCTTCAAGTTTTGAAGAAAAATTTTTCAATGCGTAATATATCAATGTGATGTTAGTTTACGGAGGAAATTTGCGAAAAGTGATAGAAACGAAAACTAAATCTTTGAGTGTTGGCATTTTTTTGCTCAAGATTTTAAAAGTATTATTTTATATAATATAAGGAGGGTTGGTCAGGTGCAACTATGTATATGACCCTCGATGAAATTCAAGATGTGATTTTAGGTATGAAAGATGTTAGATATCCTTTTATTTTAGGTGTTTGAGAAGAATCCAATCGATTTTAATTTACTTTATCGTAAATTTATGGTTGGGCCATATTCAAATTTAGCAATCATTATGAACAGGTTTAAGCTAGTAAGATATTTTTTCATGCATAGAAATTCAATGTGTCTTTAAAAAAGACAATCAAAGAAAAATGTGAAGGTTTTGATCAATACGCTCTTTTATCTTTATGTACGTGTTTTCTGAATATTTTAAAGGTCGTTATTCAAAAAGTCCTCCTCGTTTTTGGGCAAGACACTTCCGTATGTTGGTTGATAATATGGATATTAAAACTCTTGCAAGAAGTATAGCATTCACACGTGAGGTACAAAAATTAAGTAACAGACAATTATTCAAGATATTACGTTTGAATATAGGTCAATTTATAAGGAATCTTTGGTTACCTCGATTGAGAGGCTAGCCGACGAAACCAACGCTTCAATGATGAACTTTATAAAACACCTCATAAGAAAAAGTTACTCAGTAAAATAAATTATTTAAAATTCCATCTTCATTGAGTATGTTTTTCTTTGATTTTATTGTTGGAAAACATTCCTCAGTAGTTAATATTAAAAATTACCGATCCAATAAAACTCATGACATTTTCTGTTTTTGTAAATATTGAAAAGATTTTATCTAACGTTTATGAAATTCATTGTATTTAGAAGAAAATTTTATTTTAAATGAACAAAAAAATAATTTTTATTTTGAATCATATTATAACTGCAACATCTTATAATAAATTGGATATTTGTCTTATTCAAATAAAAAAATTTACAATATCATTTAAAATAAAAAAAATAATTATTATAGGTAATTCATATACATCGTATCGAGTATTAAACAATGAACAAAAAAGATCGTTTAAGTTTAGTTAACCTCAAAGAAATTTTTCTCCAAAATATTTATGATCTTTATTAAAAAAAATAAATTATATTATATATTTTTGTTTGAGTTATGATGTGAATGTACACACTTAGTTCGCATGTTAGTTAGGACGTTTAATTGTTCATATAACGTTCAATAGAAAATATCAAAAAATTTAAAGTCATAAATAGCCAAAATCAATTTTTAATTTCTTCATATTTAAAATTCAACAATTTATTATTTAAAAATTTCAAATATTTTTAATCTTCTTTATTTTTAAAGTTAGTAAAACAGTTAGATGTCTGTCATGTTTATTTAATTTCTTTTAATCATGTTAATGTATGATTTAAACTAAGTACATAAAAAATTTTCATTATTCAAAGCACATTCTTGTTATAACCATATTTTTTTGAAAAATTCCATTAAGGTCATTCAAAATAAATAAAATATGAATGTTTCTACATTCAACTATATAGAACAAAGGATATTATATATTTATTAAATTTTGTGATTTACAGTTAAAATGGGTTTAAACTAACGGATATCACCTCTGGGATTTTTTACATGTATCGTTGTCGTCGTGTTTGTTTGTTCTTGTTGAAAAAGAGAAAAAAGATATCTATTATGTAATACAAGTAGTTTTATCTCAAAGAATAAAAATTACACATAAGCCGGTGATAATAGTTATAAATCTTGGAGATGAAATAAAATTAACAGAGTATATATATGATAAGGAACATTGTAAAAATCTGCTGTTATTTAATCTTTGAAAACGTGTTTAAAAATATTTTAATGTAAAATTATATTAAGAGTTAAATTTAAACATATCAAACATTAAAACAACGTTATTCTGAAAGTTTAACCAAAATTATAGTTTTTGATTATTTTATGAGATTTCAGAGTTCATGATTAATAAGGAAAAATATATATAATTTCTCGAAAACAGAAATAAAATTTAGAATGACAAGTTTCAATTCTATTTATTATGAATTTTATCAATATTAGCTATAATCTCCAGTAAAATGTATATTCTCGAATATTATAGTAATTTTTATTCTAACTTCATAAGTATTTCTCGAAATAAAATGAAAAGCAACTTCGTTTAATGTTTCAAATCTACAATAGTAAATTTAAACATTTAAAACAAATATAGCATACTCTGAAACTCAGGTAGCTTTTATATTAATTTAAATGAATTATGGGCTGTAAAGTAGTACTTTAATTCGTGTATCTTTTTGTTGTTTAATTATTTGATTAAAATATTAATTTAAGATAAACCCCTCATAATCATTTGAAACTTTCACAATTTATGTATAAAAAATTAAAATTTTAATTTTTAAGATCGAAATAGAATGATATTTTTCTTATGATAGAGATCAATTTTTTATTTTGATCAGTTAATTTGAGTTAATTATTGGAGAATTGCATAAATTATTTCAAAAATTTCCTTTTTTATATTCCTAATATCATATTGAGTCAAAAGTCTTGAACAATCGAATGAACAAAAATTTATGAGAATAATTAAATCTTCAATTCAGAGTAAAAAAATTTCTGAAAGTAAGATCTTTTCATAGATTCATTTTAATGATAACATTTCAAATTTTTAATGATATTCATATATTAAAAACCATCTTAATATTTAATCATGAACTTCAAAACCCTTTTTTATTCTATCTTGTTGGATATTTTTAAAATAGATTTAAACATCAAAGTTTCTTACGTTCTATAGATTTATGAAATTTTGGTGAATATTCAATGACTACAAAATATCTAATTTATCTAAAGAATAGAAACGTTCACTTCCTTCCTGATATTCTAACCTGAAACTATTTAATTTATAAAGTTAAATATTTAATCTTTATAAGGCTTCAGTGAACATAAATCTGTTAATCATATAATACGAATGACATTTCAAATTCGTGAAGTATTTATATATTTCAAAAATTAATGCAATAAAAATATTCTTTATTTGATAATGAAAAGTTCAATTTATTTAGTATAAATATAAAATTAATGAATCATTCATTTCATAGATATGGATTTATTTACATATTTACTCATAAATCACTTTATAAATTTAAATTTTCATTTCCAAAATTGTCTCAAAGCTCTTTCACATAAAAATTAACTGGTATCTTCATACATAATATTGACAAAAATAATCTAAACTGATTTTTAAAAATAAAAATATCATGATATTATTTAATTGTTTTGAATTAAATATGTCATATAAGAGTTTATAAATGTCAATAATAAGTGAATTCAAAATATTTTACAATCATCATCCAAAAGAAAAAATATGTATTTTCGAATATATCAACGCCACTATCATTAAAAATGAAAAAATAAAATTTTTAAGATTTCAAAATTAGCTATAAAACACATATTATTGTCGATTTAAATCATAAAAAAAGATTGGTTATCTATTTTAACTCATTTTATTAAAATTAAGATAATATTATAATAACATTAAAATATTAATTCTTCACAATTTTTTAATCTCATTTTTCAAATTATAATTATTTATTTATTAGGTTCAAATATTCTAATTTTTCATTTATATTGATAATTTATTAGTTATTCTGTAAATTTTTACCTTCTAGATGTTTTTTCAATAATACAGAGCTATTTTGGTTTTATTATCTTTTGGCGTGTTATTTCCACCATATTTGAAATTAAATACACATTTTATTTTTATAATATCAAATATATGTTGCTCAACAATTGGCATAAAATAATGTAAATTATATAGTTGTACTCGTTGATAATACAGCACTGTTCACTTAATAAAATATTTTGTTATTTATTTTTTGAAACGACTTTAGTATTAACATTCATGAAAGGTTGATGAATTTTAATTTTCATGAGTTTTGGATAGTTGTGAAAAATTTAATTTTTATTCAAGTAGTTTAATTATATTTTCCATCTTATAACAATAAATTTTATATGGTAAACAAATAATTATCTAAAAATGAAAACTTTCAAGTTGTTTTATCCTATTTTACAAGTAATTCTGAATAAATCGTAGATGATATTTCATATTTTTAATTCATTATTTTCATAAAATTGATGAAATTTCACTAATTATAGTTTGTCTATCCTTTTTAATTTAAAAAATTTATTCAATTATAATTTTATCATCAATATCTTAATTTTAATAGAAATGGAAAAAATATTCTTTATCTCTCTTGTTGAATATATATGACCTTAGTTTACATTTATATTAAAAATCCATGATGATTAATCAAAAATTTATTCGATTAAAAATAAATAATTGAACAAATGTTTCTCAGAGATAATTTCAAATGTCAGAATATAACAGTGTCTCTTACTACAGATTAAATCGTAAAGTATAATTTTTATTTATAAAATATTTGATAAGGATACCTTCTTAATGATATAAGATGATTTTTTACAAATATATAATAGATGTGATTAAAATTTTGAAGATATTGAAGATTAAAAGCTTTTTATAAAAATACGTTGTTATTCTCAAAGTTATGTCAAAAAATTGAAGATTTTTTAAGATAAAGATATATCATTGTTGATCTTAACTCAATATATTTTTTAGTTATATGAATGATTTAAAGTATTTTGACGAAAAAAATAAAAACATTGATTCTTTTAGATATAGTGACAGACCACATCTATCTTCAATCTAGGAAAATAAAAGAACTTATTTCTTTGATTAATGAGGACTCGACATTTCATAGTTTATTGTTTGATACACATATTATAATTAAGTAAAATATAAATTTTTATAATCATCTTAAAAATTTTCTTTAAGATATTTTAGGAAAATATAAAATTACATTATATTGATGTTAAAATATTTGACAATAGTAAATAGCTCTTGTCATTCTGTTTTATATTGCAAACATATTTTCGATTATTTACATTAAATATCTTCTTGTAATAATTGATATTTTATTTTATGATATATTGAACTCCAATTTTACTGTTTAGTGTGTGTACTTTAAAAAGTAATGGAGAAACAATTGTTAACATTTTTACCTTTCCACGTGTTGATATTTGTTAATTGACACATTATATATGGAAAATTAATTAAATAGTCACTAAATGGTATAATTTTTGAACATAATAAAAAAATTTTTGTATATAATTGTAATAGATAAATTTTTTTAACATAATCAACCATGTGATAAATGCGCTATCCAACATAAATAAAGAAAATTCTACGCGCAGAGTATCCGTGATTGAATTAATCATACGTAGTTTCTGAACTTGGTATCGCTTGAAACAGATAGATAGCTGCATTCGGAAATAAAATATAATTATGTTTTTCGTTACATTTGCATATCTTTTAAGTCCCTTCATGAAACTTTATAGTGTAAGAGAGTAAAATTAAAATAGGGTGTGAAATTTGTTATGTTAGCATTAGAAAGAGTTAGTAATTCTTTCTACTCTTTCAGAGGAAGTATGAAAATGATTTCACATGTCAATCGAAAAAATTGTAGAACAATAATCTTCCCTGTGTGTATCTATAGATTTACTTCTAATATATACATCCTTTCAAAAATAAAGAAGATTTGACACCTCATCATCGTCATGCTTGTTGTCCAATTATATAAGAAAAGCATTTAGAATATCTGATGAACGAACCATAGCTAAAGAAGATAAGGAACTGAAAACCATCCATATATTGTAATTATTCTCAAAGTAAATTTTCATGCCGATTTCATTCACTTATCGAATGACAATTTGAACGAGATGAAAATAACAGCCTACAAATTTGCGTAGAATATGCTGTTGGGAATGTACGTATTTAGGCAATTCAAAAATCAAAAAGTATGTCACAGATGTGCTAGAGGAACTGTTCTCTTTATTTAATCAATGATGCAGTCATATACTTATATTTTCTTGATATGTACAAGAAATTAAATGGAAGCAGGAACTGATCCATCAAAGAGTTTGAAATTTAAGTTCATTTATCGAACAAACATCGATGGTACCACCTAGAATGTTGCGTTTTCTAACCAGATTTTAGCTCTGGCCAATCTATCCTATAGCTTTTTATTCTTCATCATAAACAATCGATCAATGACTTATATTGAATCGTAAAAGATCATTTTTACATTTTCTGAATGTCAAATTTCATGTTAGTTAAATGCAATTTTGGTGATATCACTGACTCAGCTTGATATTTTAAACGCTTATTGTGAAATACCTTCTCAAGAGATTTTTTCTTCGGTATAACCAGAGTACGCTTAACTCAAAATGTGTTCTCACAGAGCGTATAGCAACATTAGGCAATCGCGTAACTTCAGCTATTTTGTCCTTTCCTTTAATAAACATGCTTTTACGCTTAATTGTTCTCAGTTCGACTATCATTATGGTCTTTATGATCAAAGTCATCCATGATTACATCGTTCTGATTTTTTATCCAATATTTAGATTTGTTGATCGGGTATGATTTGCATCGCTTTTGAATATTTCCATTCAAATTTTCTATATGTTTCACAGATCCATATTTATTTGGTAAAATAGACCGTTTCCGATTTGATGTAATTCAAATTGTTATTTTATTTTCAGTTATTTTTATCAATTATATCGGGAAAACCGTGTACTTTGAAGCAATTTCTCTGATTTCGTTTTAACGGTTTTATTTGTTTAATCATTAAGGTAACCGAATGCCTGAATTCATCATAACAACCTAATATATGATATTTATATTGTTTTTGAGAGATGATGATGTGTATACCTCACTGTAGTCATTTTATTTTTGACGTGTATTTACGTGATAACATGTGCGTGATAAAGTTTTTACAAACCGTTGATGTTATTCTCGAAGAAAATTAATTGACCTCAAAGTATATAAATTTGAAGAGTATCGTTTTAAAAATTAAAACCGGTTAAAATTTATCCTAAAACAGAAACTAGTATATATTGTATAAGTCGAAAATTAATTCAAAAATTTTCGTTAAACATTAATTTTATTGTTTATTTTAAAAAACATAAAAAATTTTTTATTAACCTAATAATGCTATAAAAACAGATGTTTTATGATATAATTCTGCGACAGAGTAGTCATTAAAATATTTTTGTAATTTTTAAGGTTTATACCAAAGAAGTTGTTTTGATATATTTTTGAAAACATCAATCAAGGAGATTTTAATGATTATATTATTTTAGATAATTCATATATTTTCAGATATAGATAATAAAAATGACATCAAATCTGTTTGAGGAAGATGTTTTAGAAACTCATGTATGAAAATAATCTATGTTGTAATATTTTATTTGTAACCATTATATGTTTAAATGGAAAAAATAATACAAATTCTGAATATTTGTGTAATATGATTTTTTATGAAAAATTATATTTAAGTATTATGGACAGATTTAAGCCCATCGTTTTCCACAATTTTTAACCAAAATTTACATTACTTTTAAAATAAATATAAATTAAGGATCGAGTTGTATTTTTGTGTTTGATATTCAAAACAGTGCAATTGTTTACAACTTCATTCAGATATTTTTTAGTTTTATACAATAATTTTACTTGACATAAAATATTTATTTTCATTTTGAACGTAGGCACAATACAATCACTTCATATAACCTACTGTTTTGTTAATATATTTTATTATTCATTTATCAGGATAATTTTTAAAATAATTGATAAATCCTTTTAGATAATATTTTGCCTGAGTCTAAACTCCAGATTTAAATTTATTCAATATACCATTTTCTCTTGAAAATTTTCAAAGGAGATAGATATTAATATGTATATTTAATTATAGTTCACTTGAAATATTTTGTAATGTATCTTAAATCACTAGAATAAAAGTTAAATTTTCAAATATATTCATAAGAATCTATTTTAAAGTAAAGAATAAATAGTTCATCAAAAATAATACTTGTGATTATGAACAAAAGAGTTTAACAAAATAAGTTATAATGATAAAACGATCGAGTTTATTTCAATGTATTAAAATGATTGTGTTGAATAATATTAATCTACTTATAGAACCATAATCTCAGATAAATAATTTTCAAATCTATTTTTAACAGGGTAGATTTTGAATATTTTACTATTTTATGTATTAAAATCATCGATAGCTGCAGCTCCATAGTTAACTCTGTAAGCTATTTCAGAAAATATTATTTTAAAATTATTCCTAGTTTTAAATTTACAATTATCTTGACACAAACATCATCTAATATTATTTTTGAAAACATTTATGAAAAATTATTGTTCGTTAATGCCTTCTTGTCATTTTTATTATTTTTAGATATATTTGATAATTATTATATCATAAAATTAATTTTTCTAGATTATAAAACAACAAAAATTATGATTCATCTTCATATCACTGTATACATTTTTTAAACAAAAATATTCAAAATGACTCTTCCGTTGAGGAAACATATTTTTGAATAATTAATCACTGCTTATTTGTGAGTTCATCTGTGACAATCTGTCGTAAAAACTTCTCTTAAGAAAAAATGATCATTCACCTTTAATTTTTTTTATATCTTAAATTGGATTTTCTCATAAAATGTAAAAAAGCTTCAGTTTTAATTTTTTTCTTCTAAAACAAATTTTTATAAAATCTTGTCACTTATTAAATTGTATTTCATTCTTTTTCTTTCAAATAATTTAAAATAATAAACTATATTTGATATATTTAAGAAGTTATTTTTATTCATCTCACGTGAATTCAGAATTGAACAAATTATGATTAAGATCATTTTGTACTTTTTAAAGTGTATCTTTCTTGGAATCCCTTTTTTTATTTAGCGTATTATAAATGACATTTCAAAAAAATTTTAATTCAGTTTTAGCTTTGAAAAATATCCTTTCAAGACCCATCAAATTTGGATAAGTCTGAAATTTAAAAGATTTTCAAAAACCCACTATTGCTGAATTCAAATAATAAATTATTTATGAAAAATTTTTGAATATTTTTATTCATAGAATTTTTAAATTTTAAATATTACGTACTAAACAGTTAATAAAGCTTTATCATAACCAAATTTAGTTCTTTTGATGTTATATGTCACAATATTTAAGGATCCTTCAACCAATAAATTTATTTTTACCATAGTAGCTTTGTTAATTTTAAAACATTCTATCAATTTAATATGGTTTGTATTCTCGAATATTTTATTTTTACATAATTTTAGTTTATGAACAATTACACTATCATAAATAAATGTTATAATTTTTCAATTTTATTTTATTATAGTTATTTAATCCAGTATCATTTGTTTTATTTTGTTCCACTAATTCTCTTTTTTGTTAGATATTCAGAGTTTTTGGAAAATAAAGTCAATCAATATTTACTATGTAATTAAAAATATTCTAAATTCTAAAATATACTAAAATTTTCATTGAATTTATCTAATTTTAAAAATAACAGGATATTTTTTCATAAAATTATGTTAATATTTTATACTTCGGTCGAGTGGTCTATATAATTAAAAAATAACCAAATAACACTAAAAAAACAAACAAATTATATGATCTCCGAAAACTATCTGAGTCAACATTTTTTGTGATAAATTGAAGACTTTTATCAATATATTTAGGAGTTTGAAAAATCACTATTTTATCATGTTTGAATCGATTATTATATTTTATTTACTTCCTCTCTTATAGTTGAACAAGAATCATTAACATAATTTAATTATTTAGATAATCATGTTATATATTTTCATTTCAATTTTAAACAGATTTCAGATTTTATTTTAAATTTTTAGAACAAATATTTTATTATTTTACATTTTAGAAAATAACATGTTTTATTTTATGTTTTTATATTACATGAGGTAAGATATGAATTTAAATGCGACATTTTATATTAAACTCTTCTTTTCATTCAAGAGAGTTTTGAAATATCATTAAAATAATTTTATTATTTATAATTTATTTTGTTTTTTATAAACACATCTTCGTATTTTTTTAAATTATAAATATATAAGACTAAATTATACAAAACTAAAATATGTATTGGTCTTTTGAGATTTTAAAGACTGATTATATGATGAAATTAATGATGTATCATAAAACAAATAAAATTCTAAGAGTTTTCCAGAAAAAAACGATCAATAAGACAAAGGCAAAAATAAATATGAATTTTAACAAAAATAAAACTTTGAAAATTCAAATATATACAAAAAATACCTTTGTGTATATTTTTATAAACATCGATGTAACGCCTCTGTTATAATTTATACTTAAAACTCAAAAATGTAAATTTATCCCCTTCGTCACAGTATATTTGAAATTAAGAAAATAAAAATATACTTTTGTTAAAATTTTCAAAATATTATTCAGGAAACAATTAATATTGAAATAAGTTTCAAAAATAACTTTCATTTATGCTTTTACATTTCATTCTACTAATTCATAAAATTTTAAAATAAATTTCATTTAAAGATTTTATTTTTAAGCTTTATTAATTTCGAAAATTGTAAACTAATTTTTATAATAAAAGTATATACTTCAAATATTTTTTGATTTGTACAAATAAATGACAATATTGTTTGTTTAGATTTATTAATTGAAGAATTTTAAATATTTTTAACCTTTAAACCGATTAAATGAAATTAACAATGAAACAGTTTAAAATAAAAAAAATTTAATTGAATATTTAATACAAGTTATGATCGAGACAAATTTAGAATGATTATATTTTAAAAGAAATTTATTTAAAGATTCGATATTAAAATATAAAATGTAATGTAAATTATATCGTATTCGTTTGATGGTATTTTTGGTGATGAAACAAAAAGTTGTAATATTAGTTTTTTATACTTGAATATTTTTTAGCATTACCTTTTTTTATATTTTTGGGAATTAATTTGAAACACGCTTTAACTCTCATTTGCACGAAGATATACTCTGTTATGTTCTCACAATAATTACTTCATTGTGTGCCTATTTTAATTTATTTTAACATTAATAATAATTAATAAATACAATCCACATAAAATATTGAGTTGATTTTTAAGAACTTGATGATCGATAAAAAAATTATTTAGATTACATTTAAAAAATATTTTTTCAATGATGTTATTGAAGGTTATGTGAATGATTCATCTTAAGTATAATACGCATATTTTGAATTGATTTTTTTCAGATTTAAACAGTTATAAATTTAATTAAATTTACTAATTTTAATGATGTTTTATTTTATACTTGTTTCGCATAATCAAAAGCTCGATACTCTAAAGAAAAATTAATCAACGATAGACGTTTCCATTTTTTGACTGAATTTAAAAAGAGTAGATTTTGCAAATTTATGGAGGTTTTTTGGAAATATAGAAATTTTAAAATCAATTTAAAATTATTTTACAAAATAGTTTTAATTTTCTAAGTTTCGAATATTTGTGATTAACTTAACGGATTTTTTTATTATATTTGGGATTGTGTTTCAGTCACATCCAAAATTCTGAATAAAAAAATAAAATTATACTTAAAAAATAGTGATATCAAAGAATATTTTGTCTTCTTTTTTATAAATAATGAAAAACAGAACAATAAATATATAACTGTTAAACGATAGGTTAACTTTTAAAATATAAGTTAAATTTTATATTCAAATCTAAAATTCCTTGATAAAATAAATTATATGAGGAAATATATCCCTTTTTATTAAGCTTATAAAATACAAAATTAATTTAAAAATATCATTTAGTTTGAAATATTTATATAAAAATAATTTATCATCTTTAGTTCAGAAAAGAATTTAATTCTCACGAATTAATACAAGAAGTGCTGATTTCAAAATCGTGTGAAATAATTATTAACCGTTAAATTTTGAACTCGTTAACATGGCTAATATTATATAATAAAATATTTTTTAATATATTCTTTATTTCAGACATTAAAATTTTAAATAAAATTCCATTTTTCATAAGAAATTTTGTTGTCAAATTTGTTAAACGAATTATTGATTGATGTCAAATATTTCAAATTTATACTTGCAAAGTGTGATAAATTTCATTTATCACTAATATCAAAGAAACTTGTTCTATAGTCCCAGAAAATACATCATCTGGATCAGAAAGCATTTATAAGTAAATTTTCATCCATTTTTATTCTTTTAAATGTTAAAGGGTTATTTTCAATTAAATCATATTTTAATGAACATTCATATTTTCAGATAGACAGGTAAATTTTTTTGGATAAATTTAAGAATTTAGTCCTTTAAATAAGTCTAAATTTTTTAATATAGTTCTATATTCAATATACTTCCTAGAAGTAATTATTTTGTATTAATTTTCTCAGAGAGCTTGACTTATCTTATATATGGATATCTAAATCCCTTGTGACGTATGAATAAAAAATTTACTCAATCAAAATCTGAAAGTAATTTAACTTTTAATCTTTTTTGTTTGTTTTTTAAATGATATTCTCAAAAATTTATTTGATCACAATCTGAATTTAAATTTAGAAAATAGCTTAAAAAAATGAATTGCATATAGACTGAACCAAAAGTCTCAAATATAAAACGAATTCAACCGCATTGTGATCATGATGTTTAATAATAAAACTTAATAATTTTAAAATTTATAAGTCATTAAACATCATCTTCTCTTTGGATCTTTAAATACGTTTTCGAATCTTGTTAGTGTTTGTTGTATCTTCATTACTGGATCTGTGTTAGTATCGTGTATCATTACAAATTGAACCTAAAACATCAAATTAATCAATCTAAATCATAGATATGAAAGTATTAATTCTGAAGTTCATTACTTGTCTTAAAAAAGCTTTAATGTTTTTCAAAGTTGGTTGAAAATTATCAAAGGTATAAAATATGCTTTAAAAATAAAGTGAGGTTTCTTGCATGTTTATGAAGAAGGAATAGTTGATAAATTTTGACAATATTTATGAAAATTAATTTTTTTATATTTATTTGACTTGTCTTAAATTTATGATACAAAAAGAGTTGCATCTTAAATATTTTATAATAATTTAGTTTTATCAAAATAATTTATGATGTTAAATGCCTTATGAAAATCAAATTTTTCGAAATTTCAATCGTATTTAATTTACTTTGACAAATTTTTTAAATATTTATTTTTGAGTCAAATCTACATTTTAACAAATTGTAAATATTATCTTGAATTAAAAAAATCAAGAAATTTATGAAAATAATAATTAACTTCAAACGTTCAAACTGGTTCTTATTTGTCTTTTTTTTAAATTATAGGGAAATAATCATTATATATTTGATTAATATGTAAGCATAGTAAAACATAATCAGGTGAATAAGGAGTTAACTTTATAAATTATAATGTATTAATTATCGAATAATCATAAAATACTGAATAACATTTTTTAATTACAGAATAAATTTACAACATTAATCACATTAAATTGTGTGTGAAAATATTTTTAAAATTTAGTTTATTTTGATTTTTGAATCCAGGAATCATTTTTAAGAATTTTAAAGGTGATTATCTCTGAAAATATTATGAAATTCTCAATTAAATAAATTAATTTTTATGATGATTTTTAAATTTTATTGGTTGCAGTTCCTGTGATTAAAATTATCTTTTTACAGATTTGAAATGGTTTTTGAAAATGTTCAAGTTAACGAGTGTAGAAGATTCAACTCAGTTGATTTCATTCAACATTTAAAAATAACACTTTAAATACATACGATAAGATCCATAAGATATTTTTCTTGATCTTTTGGAATTAAGTAAAATCTGGTTTTCGTTTTTGAGAGGTTAGGATATATGAAATTAGGACATTCAATTAATTTTTTTATTCTTGATCAATTTTAAAGATACATACGTATCTTTGGTTCCAATTTCATCAAATTCTCTGTATTGCAGTTTAAATCTGATTAAAATATTTAAAACTCTCTCATGATTAGATTTCGAAGGACTGCCTTCGCAATGAAGTTGTATTGACTATTTTGATTTATAATTACCAATCAATCGTTTTCATACCAATATAATCCATGACAACTAATATATTCCCAGAGTAACTAAAAATTAAGTATATAAATACGCTTTTATTAACAAAGATAAGTAAATAATGGAATAAAATGAAGCTATTTTTGGTATTTTGATTTCTTATGAGAAGCATTAAAGAGCAAATACTTTTCGCAGAAGCCTGGTCACTTATTTGTGTCATTCTTTCATAATCAGGGTGTATTATCTAATTATTAAAATTTTTAACTATTCCTCGTAATTTTCGGAAAAAGATAGCTGTGAAGCATGCTGTGAAGCAGCCTTTTATTATTCTTCAAAAACTTATTTCGAACGCATAAATAATTATATCTTTATGTTGATATTTCAAAAATTTTGTTGCAAAATTTACGACAGCAGCTAATGCAGCATTTTCGTTATATTTTTTTGGGGGGCCCTAAGCTATATGTTGAATTATACTGAACTGCATCCATGCCCTGGATGATTCCACGCGAGCCAAGAAAAATTTTCTACCAGTTATAAGAAACAAACAGAAGATTATTAAAAATAATAAAATATTTCATTTTTGTCTTTCATCGTTATTCATTATATCACATAAAATTGGATATTTTTAAGAATAATATTTTTGTAAAAATATAAAAATATCATCTAAATTCAACAGATCACAACAAAATAAATTTATTAAATATCAGATATTTTTAGCATCTTAGGAAGCTTTTCATTTATTTTAATCTCATCAAGATTAAATACGCAAATCTTTTTAGAGTTGATTGTGTAAATTTTAAAATTGTAAATCTCGTTTCAAAAGTCAGAGTATTGTTTTTAAAAATGAATTAAAATTTTCAAAAAATATTTTGGTTAAATTATTTCAAATTATATCTTGACGACCTTTATATAAAGATTTTTATGAAATAAATCGATGATGAATTAATTAGGCTTAAACAAAATTGCTTTGTACATAAATTAAAAATTATTACGTTGCTTTTGTTGAAAATCGAATTTTATGTTTATCGTACTTAGTGTCAGCTATGAATGAGTTAAATCAATGAATAAATATGTTCATGTTAAAAGTTCGATATTTACGGCATCATTTGGTATAAAATTATCTTTTTTAAACATTATTTACATTAATCATTCAGAGCAAAACCGTCGAATTTATATCTTGATTACCTAATAAATAAAGTTTCTCTGATATAAGTTCATATGTTTCGAAGCTTGAAAGACAGAATATAACCTATATTGTTTCGAATTTTACAAGAGTATCTGTTTGTTTTTCAAAATAAATTGAATCAACGTAACCACCATTCATATGCTGAATCTTATGCCGCTTTCATTCTGATTTTTAAGAAACCTAAACCCTCAACAAAGCATAACGCCTGAAGTTCACGTAACTTTTTTTCTAAATAATTAAACAATTTACTAATTTTATAATTTTTGAAAAACTGCAGACATGGATATATGTACTCATAAAATATATCGTCGGTAATTCTTATTTATCAGAAATATGTACGATTTATATTCCTTAAGGTATATATGACTTCGCAAGATTGATTTATATGTGTCAACATAACAAACTGGAAATGATTCAAAATTCGTCAGATATTTGGATAATGCATGATAATAATCCTAGTTTAAAGATAAATTTACTTTTGTAGGATCACTTTTAAACTTTTTAAGATCTTTAATATAACGCTTAAATGCTTTATTTTTGAAGTAAAATATTCCTAAATATTAAAAGAGTAAAAACCTCGTAACGCGGACAGAATTGATTTAAGCGATATGACGTTAGAAAGCACATACAATGTGTAATAGGAAACTTTTGCATCTGTATTGTGAAGAAATAATACCCCTAAACATTATCGTGTTCGCAACCGATGGTAAAATGTATAAACATTTTGACAATTTGTGAACTAGTTTCAGGATATCATAAGGAAGTTTCAAAAATTCACCACATTTTACAATTTTTAGTTTTTCATTGTTTTGCTCGTCTTTCTCAATAAAGCTGTATATTTGTAGGCCGGAAAAAATTTCTCCAAGGTTTGAAACCATTAATGGTTAAAATTTGTTTGAATTTATGTGATATTGTAATATTATAAAAATTACTTCAATAAATATTTACCTTAATTCAGGTACTTTCAATATTTTCTCAACTAATAAAAGAAAATTTCGTAAAAGCGTTGACAAGAGTTTTATGGAACAAAAACATTAAAAAAACACACTTAAGAATTTTCAAATCAATAAATTTTAATTTCTTTAAGTAACCGAAAATAAGCCAGAATTTTAATTATCCCCGAATATCTGAATTTAAATATTTTATGTTATCTTTTCAGTAAACTTGTAAGACTTTGAGGAATTTAATTTTTCGAAATTCGAGTTTTGAAGTAAATGTTCTTTATTGTTGAATTACAAATACATTCATTCATATAATTTTGCCTTTTATAATATTTTTTGAAAATTTGAAAAATTAACCGATTTTATGAATTTAATCATTCTTACCTACTGTCTTAAGTATTCAATGTTAATTAAATTTATTTATTGTACCACAGATAATTAAAATATTATTCAACGCCATAAAATATAATATGTAAACAATTATCATGAAGAGTATATTCAAAATTAGTTTGTTTGATTTTGCCTATAAGTTCATTTATATTCCTTCTCATACGTTATTTTTCATTTCAAAATATAATTGGAGAAATTATAAATGAAATGAAATACAATATCTTAAATTATTTTATAAATCTAGAAAACTTCTCGTTTGTAAAGATATTTGATAGTTTACTAAATTTAAAATTGTGTGATAATTGTAGTAACATAAAACTAAAAATTTATTCATAGTTATTATGCAAATTTTGCATTTCAATTATTTATATTTTTTTAACAACATTAACACGAAATGGGTGTTGGAAAATGAGTTGAATCAAAATTCTGTCTTAAATTTGTAATTTGCCGAATAGGACTTAAAAATAAACTTCACCATGTTACAATGTTGAATGCTAAATTTTATTTTTTCTCCAATGAATTTAAAATCACATAAAATCAAAAAAGAATGGTATTTGATTTTTTCCTGTCAAATTAAATGCCATATTTTTGATTATATGCAGAATAAAAATCAATCCTCGTATATATTGAAAATATATATAATAAAAGTAAACTTTTTTTTATTTATGATCATTTTTCAAGATGCCAAGTATTTTAAAAATAAAATAAGTTGGTGGGGAAATGTCAAGGAATCAATTTGTTAATTATAAGCGGATTTTTGGTAATTTAATCCCTGCAGAGGTCAAATAAAATTATTTACAAAAAGAATTAAACTTCGAATATTGATGCCGATTTTAGTTCAAATTTTACAGAGTTATCACTGGACTGTTTTCATAGATAAAAATATTCACATTTAAATTTTAAAATTTTAAATAAAATGAGGATGCGAATGATAATTTTTTATTTTTTCACAAAATGAAAAATTATTTAAAAATTTAGCCTGGTCATTTTCTTTCAACTGAGCGCTTGCGCGCTAATAAGAAGTTATAATCTTTAACTGATATATGAATTCTGAAATTGCTAATTAAACTACAAATTCTAAATATGATGAATAAAAAATATTTCTCAGATGTGATAAAATGGAAATTTCAACATAAAATCGCTAAAAACTATTTTTTATCATTTTTATGTTCAACGCTTTAATGTAAATATAAACATTCAGTTCGAAAGGAATATTTGTAATACCTTCGTTTTTCTGTTAGAAAACTTGTCGCATGATTAATTTTCACTAAATTATTCTTTCTAGACACTTAAGGATTATGGTAATGGCTCTGCTAAATTTAATGTTTTTCATTTATAATTACAATGAAAAAAGCTTACTATTTAATTTATACTTTTTTTAAATTAATATCATGATAAATCATTTTTATCTTTTTTATTTAAAAATTTATTATGTATTAAATTGCTTTAAAATCTATTATTTTTATTTAAGAAATAATTTAGCGTCAAAAATGAAGAGTAACAATTTTTAAGTTTTATCAACAAAAAATTTTTGTTCAACTCATGTTTTATCAATTTAATGTTTCAATCTCTGAAAAAAAAATTTCAAATAAATAATATTTTTAGCATATACAGACAATAACAAGCTTTCTTCAGTGATTTTAATCATAGATTTTTTATTATTTTAAACAAGACTATACGATCCCTAATTCATAGTTTTTTCAATGATAAGTTGAACTTAGAGAATATTTATTAATTATAAATTTCTATATTTTAACCGTAAATATTATGGTTTAACATTATTGATTTTAGTTTGGATAAAGATAGTATAAATTATCTTTGTTTAAGAATTTAAGTTAAACGTCTTGGATATGTAAGTCTGTGAATGAAATATCAAATTTTATTTTCAATAACAATTTTAATAAAAAGAATACCATTTAACACTTTCTTTTGCGTGTTAAATTGTTTGTCGTATTATCAGAAATAACTCCTTAAAGCGAAAAATCATGATTCTAAAATTATTTTGTATGATATCTAGACTTTACTTTTTTAGAATGTAAAATAGATATTCAAAATTCTTACTTATTGAGGGAAATTAAAAGAGTTCATTTTTTCTAATCAAAAATATAGTTTTTCAACTCATAGTTAAATTTCTATTTTTATGGCTCTAAAAAACTATTGTTTATTAGTGTCTATATCTTTAGTATATTTCACAATATTTTTGCCAAAGTTAATTTTACTTATTCACAAAAATGCAGTTTATTGTAAAAATAAAACAAATATCCAAGGAAAATTCTATTCGATAAAATAAATAGTTTTTAAATTTAAAACATATCTTCAAACAGTTTTAAAATATCTTGAATACGTTTCATTGATCATTTTAATGTTTGAAGCTTAATTTTACCTTTATGCGAAATTTCAAAGATTAAATTAATGACTGTGAATTTATTCAGAAATATCACTTTGATTTTTTACGATTTTTTTGAGAATGTCATGTTTAATTATATTTTTAATTTAAATATTGACACTAGTTAAAATTGAACATGGAATACATTTCCTAAATACGTAAAGATAGAATATAAGCTACAATCATCAAAGCCTGCGATTATAAGAAGATGAATGCAACAAATTTAGATCATAGGAAATAAATTAATATTGAAAAAATTTTCCAATTGACGTCAATAATTTATTCTTACATGTCCTTTGTCTTCAAATTTAACAAATGTTATGAAGTGTAGTTTTTCTTATATTTTATGAATTTTAATTTTTTCTTCAATTAGATATTCTCTTAGAAATTCAACTAATTGATCGTAAATCAAAATCTTTAATTTAAAACATAAACTGCGCTTGTAAGTATTTTCATCCAAAAAAAGACAAAAATATTCAAGCATTGAATAAATGTAAAAATTTTGGTTTTAAATAAGACGATATGTTTTTTATAACATAAGTAATAAATCGTTATTTCTTAAACTAAAAACAGTTCAAGTTTGCAAAATTTTATTTTTAAAAGAAGAAAATTTCTCCTCTCTCTTTGAATATGAGCAAGTATTTAATTTTTTTCCATTTTTATATCTATGCATGAATAAATTACATTCAGAAATATAATTTTAATTAAAAAATAAAATTTATAACCATATTTAATTGCATATTAATAACGATGAGTGTTCATCAGAAGTTAAATAGGGTGTGATATGAGTGGATTAAACATTGAATAATACAAAAATAAGAACATTAATTTCATAGTTTATTGAATAATATAAGGTTAACAAAGAATTATATCATATTTAATCACGCCTTATTGCCTTTTTAGTGAAATAAGATTATAACTATTTAATTTTTTCAACGATGAAATAATTTTGATATTAAATGATAAATGTTTGAAATGTCAAATTTTAAATTTTAGACTTCGAACAGTTAAGTAATTTTTATGCTTTATGGTATATCTTATAAAATAAATTTAACAGTTTTATTTTTGTTTGGAGATAGTTTTTTCATTAAAAACATGAGTCGATAATATTTATACATGGGAATTTCTATTTTGTGTTTTTCAACTATCAAAATGATTGAGTGAAAATATTCTAAAACAATTTTACGATCGAATGAACATTCATCGTAAATCATCGTTGATATATTCAATTTAATAAATTTTAACTTCAAAACAGGAATGAATTTCATAATTTTTACTAAAAGTTAAATTTTAGACAATTTACGAAATTGTTTTTTTTTAATTTATAGAAGATTTAATGAAAAATTTTTATTCTTTGAAATTTTTCCAGTTATGTTTTTACTTTAGTCATAAAATATACGATTTGACAAATATTACGCTCGAGATTATGGTCGGTTATATTTGTCGAAAATCAAAACGAATTGTAATTTTTTTAAATAAGAATTTATTATTTTTACAGTAAAATACAAAAGACAATCTTATGTATACGGAGAAACAAATTTAAAAAGATGAAGTGATATTATATTTTAAAACATCACGTGTGATCATCTTGAAAGGTTAGCAACTCTATTATTTCATTGATAATTTTGTTTACAAATTCAAACATAATGGAGATCATGTTATTAATTTGTAAGGAAATAGTTTTTATGTTTCTTGTCAAGAATAATGAAATAATAACTTTATTTTTCGCATACGATGTAATGTGAAAAAATTATCAACGTGTTAATGTTGCTTAAAAATCAACGATAAAATACTTTTCAAATCAAAAAACAGTTAATTTGATGATGTGTTATCCATACTTCGAAATAATTTTTTTATGATATCTTTAAATTTTAAAATGTATATGGTGAGAATTTTTCATGTCAGATAAATTGTTTTTCATCCGTTAAACATACTTATTAAAACATGATATCAATGTTAAAAATTAAAATGAATTATCCAATCTCAAAATTTATTAAATCTTTTTAAATTATTAAAACATCATGATATGTTTATGATCTTTCAAAATTCACGGCATTTTCAAGTCAAAACATAAATTCTCTAAGACTAATTTTGACGGTGAGGAATACTATTGAGATTTCCTTTAACGTCTCTTAAAAAAACGGGCATATGTTTTTCTTTACAATGTGGCATATGTCAGGAAAGCATATTAAATAAAATGTGTTTCCTCTACTCTTAGTAGATATATGTATAAATATTTATACTCATTCAATGAGGAAAGAGTAAGTGTCAAAACTTCTGATTCCAAAAGTTATGTGATTAAATATAAATAATCATTTTTCCCATGGGTGTCAGCTATGTATAATTTTAGAAGTATAATTTTTATCAAAATATTTTTAAATATTAATTTTTCAAATATATGTTTGATTTTGGATATCATTTAATAATTTCAATTTGCATAAACTTTTGCCATCGGCGGCCTTCATAAATAAAAAATCTTAAAATCTGTTTTATCTTATTTAAAAATAAGGCTGATTTAATTTTTTATTAATTATGATGAATTGCCTGATTTTAAGAATTAGCACCTTAATTTTGCTTTTACGTCAATTAAATGTAATTTATAACTGATCAAAATAATTTTTATTGAGATTATTTTTACAAAAATTGAAATTTGTAACAAATTAATGAATATAATTTTAAAAAAACGTGGAATATTTATTAAAAATCAATTATTAATTTTGCGATTTTTGACATTATATCAAACACAATTTTTAGCTGAAGTATGAGCATACTGATGCACGTAGATAAATTTATAAAATCCAAATAAATGGTGTTTGAACATATGTATCTTTTAATACCATCATCTCAATTGATTTATGTCTTCTTAAAATGATGGTTCACAACAGAAATAAAAGAATTATAGCATTTATATTTTCAATAATTTGCAGAAATCGTCACAACCTTTAATACACTTATTTATCATTAGAAGTTCACAACTATGTCAAACCCGATGCGGAATTCGACGATTCCTACATTATATGAATTTAAATTATCTTTAAAACATCAATTCTCACGTCACATTTATTTTGTGAAACTTGTTAATTCGCGTTTAAAAGATTATTTGTATAAATATTTAAAAAAATACTTACAAACACATTTACTTTTAAAGATAAAAAATTTCAAATCTTTTGATTTAAATTCGTATGAAGGGTTAAATATCTATTCTTAGCATTTTCGTAACTACAATATTTGAACTTGTTATTAAGTTTTAAAATTAAAATTCATTTTTGAACCACCAAACGAAAAAAAAATTATGTGTTTGGTACAATGTGCGTCCGAGATGTAAGTGATGGTGAAAAATTCTTTTGTAAAAAATATTTCAATCAAAGTTTCTTTCCAATATATTTTCAAAATACAAAAGATGCTTTTGTATTAATTTTGTTATTTTACATAAAAATTTCATGTTTTCAAAGTTTTTATAAGTATTCACAATTTATATTAATTGTTTACATGATATTAGATTGACTCTCGTATATTTCACTCGTTGTTCATTAATTTTGATTTTTTAACATTCTTAATCATCCCATTTATTTTTGCTGGAAATATCAAACCGTAAAACTTCCTCGATATCATTATAAAGTATTTAAGAAATTTATGAACAAAATTATTTTGAAAATAATAGCGTGCAAGATACCATAATTATTTTCATAGATATTTAACAGCTCTAAAGAGGTAAAATTTTATAATATAATGTTAATTCATTACTTATGTCAGTATTCAAACATTTTTTCAAATCTCGATAGCAATTTTAAAAATTTTGCGACATGAATATCACAAATAAATGAATCTTTTAATTTGATGCTTTATGATTTGAGATAAAAGGAAATAAAAATAATAAATTTTATTCGCTTATTTGAACTTTATAAGATTCTGTGATAACTCGTATTCATTTAATATTCTTAAAATTTTCATAAAAATTTTTATTAATATAATATGGATTACTTAATTTCGCAGAAATAAACTGATAACCGAGCTTTTCCAATCTTTCGAACCTAGCGAATAATATTTGTCGATATTAATATTTTTATAATCGTAAAATAAGGTTAAAAGTGATTCATTTTGAATTTAAATACTTAAAAATCACGCAGTAACGTTATTTTAGTTAATTAATGAAAAAATATTTTGTTAAAATTATATCGGTAAAGACGATTTTTTATTCTCAGTTTTATATCTGGCAATAATTTAATTATTTCGAATTGGGTTCATTTAAGTTAGCCATAAGATTAATTTTACCTTCTTAACTACTTTATGTTTCAATAAAACAATATACATTACTAAATCAGATTCAAAGTATAATTTTTGTTAAAAAATGTCTGTGAGTTATTATAAGAATGAGATAATATAAGTTTTCAGAAATTCGTCTGAAACTTCGTCATAATATTAAACATCGGGGTAATTTTAATAGAGTATCAAGGGCTCTCATTCTTAGTCTTAACTAAATGAACATCGACGAATAACATATTTAAGAATCTATGACTAACATGTCAGATTACAAATATAGACCGAAAAGAAGGTCATGTTTAATAGGTGGGAGTCCCATACGCGTCGATTCCATACAACACCAATATCATCTGTAAATTGTGCCTTACGACAAAACCTCGCTAACAGTAACTTCAAATAGCTTACACACAGGACCTTCCTTTATAAGATTCCTTGATAGATTTAACTCATTTTTCTCAAAAATATCTGAATAATTTTTCTACTATTGTATCATTTTTATGATTTCTATCCTTGTCTCTGGAACATGAACACTCACAAGAGAAATGTTCAAACTAGACTTATGTGGCTACTATGAGAATTCTTCACCAGGTATTAGAATTTAAATAAACCTCTCTTGTTTAATATAGCAAGTGAACTGATGATTTCATTGCGTTTGGGATGAGAAAACTTATTCATCCCGAAACAAATGAAATTGACAGATACTTTTAAAATGTATAATTTTAATCAACAAGTCAATGTTAGAATATTGGATTAGAAATAGATAATTTTTATCTCAACAAATATAAATTTGACTTTGTTTAATTTATGGTTCAATAAATTTTCATCACATATAAATTTCTTCTTCACGAATATTAATTTTTAAAGTGAATTTTCATTTGAATTTTAATCAATGTTGAGTGAAAATATTCAATAATTTTTAAAATAATTTGAAATTTTGAGAAGTAATAAATTTAATTTAACATGGAATTATAAAAAATTGTCTTAATGAAACAATGACATCAAATGACTTTCGTTTACATCAATATTCCTTTTAGGATAATTTATAACCTCTAACCTTCATTTACTCAAACTAAAAATTTTAAAATAATTTTATCTTTATTCAAAGAATATTCATTGAATAAAAATGTGGAAAGGACTCACTTTCAAATTTTGTTCAAAATTTTTTACCATAAATATATGAAGACGAATTTGAGGTTATGGATCATAGATTTAATGTTATTCATCATTTAAATTTTTTGAAAACTAGAGCCTTGGTGACTAAATTCATATTCTGGATGGTGATCTTTTTGAAAAATCATAACTTTACCCATATCCCATGACGCCCATCATTATTTTTTCTGTATTTTTTGAATAGAATTTAAGATAAATGATAATTTTTTGTTGCGATATTCAAAAATTTTTTCTTTGATATTTACATTTTGCCTTTATAAAATAAGGAAATCTATCTCTAAAATATTTCATAAATGCTGATAAAAATTTTATCAAAGAAATTATAAAATTATTTAAAAACATTTTGTCGTTCAATTATGATTCAAACCTATCTGAACTTCTTTCGAATAAATGTTTCATGAACTTATATTCTTCGGTGAAGCTATGATTTATTTGTTTTACCATTCGGCATTTGGCATACAAAAATTTCACCATCTCTCGGATCTCGATGGCTAAATTAAATCTAGAGCGTGTAAACGATGACGTGGTGTTGGCCTATGTGGATACATATGAAAAGTGGAAATATTTTAAAATATAATAATTTTCTTGTCGAAGATTTCATTTAAATTTCGAATAATAAGTTTAAATAGACATAGATCAAATCTATCGAAGGCAATCAGTCATTGTCCTATTTAGAATGAATTTGTAAAAATACTATTTTATATATTTTTTCCTATATTCTATAAAAAATTCGTGGAATAAAATTTTATTTGTTTAAAATGATTGAGTGATACCCCTCGGTATAAACGTGGGTAAGGAACAGTCAATTTAATATTTGGAATAAAATGAGTTGTTTTTTTGATATTCAACCTATCAGCCTGAATACTCGAATTAGCTCCAACAATTATTTTTTAACCAAATTCATCTTGACAAATTACAATTATAAAAACTAAATAAATTTGAAAGGTTTATTCATAAGAATGAATCCCAGATTTAAAGAGTTAAAAGATTGATATATATTAATTTTAAATCCTTTAATTTTCAGTTTATTTATAATCCTAAGAAATTTGGACAGTATAGTGATATAAAATAAAGATGGTGTGAGTGGTCTGAATAGCCAACACTTTTGTTCAGGTCTTACGTTATAATATCGTGATACTTTTTATGAAGTATGAACACTCTAAAAGTTTGTTTATTTAAAACAGAATAAAAAGATGAAAAGCTAGTAACTATTAAATTTCCCTTGGCTTTTCTTATTGATTCTTTGAGTTAAATAACCTAAATTTAACACTTACTTAAAAATAATTTTTATTTATTTTAAAGAGTTGTATCAATAACTTCCCATTTTTAAGAAAAAATTAAGATCGTTAGTGAGAGAGATTTAGAAACTTAATTTTTGTTGATAATTTTGCGTTTTTTATTTCAACAATTTTAAGAAACACTCGTATTTTATCGTATTGCTTCATTTCATGTCCTCATAATTTCAACAATTACTGAAATGCAGGACATTCCAAAAAATAAGCCAAAATATATATTTTGAACAATATATATAATTTATTTGCTTTACACATATATAGAAGAATTAAATTGAGCCGTTTAAACACAAAAATGCTCCATATAATTTAAAAGGGGATAATATTAAACCTATTTAATAATTAATTGAATTCAAATGTCATTTGATGCTAAATGGTATTTTTCAGCATTTCAGTTTGAATGAATATTGATGGATTAAATTTCACGTCATGCGCATCTTCATGAAAATGTTGAACATTGTCCTTTTCATGTTTAAGCTTAAAGTTAAAGATTTTTTCTGAATTTTATCTGCCCTTTTTGTAAAATTTGTCAAATATTACCCAAAGCACAAATTTAATCAAAGAAGTTTTGTGAATTAATAGTCCCGATGCAATTTCAAGTAGCTGTTTCTGTCGTATGGCTGTTAAAATAGTTAAAATTTTGACTTAACCTCAGGTTCACATTTTAAAATGGTAATCTTTTCAAAATAAATTAAACTGCAGGCATACACATAAATTAAACCTAAAAAAGTTTGTCAGATTTCAACATCAAATTAATTTAAATATTGGGTAAATATTGATCGAAAATATTTTCGTTCAAATTCTTTTTCTTTTAACATATCTTCTTAATATTTTGTTTCAATATTTTTTTATAAAAATAAAAAAACTAATTTTAAGGCGGTTGCGGATACACAGGTTTAACGAACAAAAAATAATTCTCTGAATACTATAAACCGTTAATATTCGTCATGTTAACTATATAACACTTTAACGGTAAAACGAATTTATAGCTCAAAATTTTTAAGATGAGGATATTATTTTGATTTCTTTCCAGACAGACTCTCTATGAAATAAGATTTAAAATATAATTTTAAATTTATAACTAGTTTAACCTATATACTACACACCTCAGTCTTCAGAATTAATGCATATTTCAGTAAGCCATATTAATACCTGTCTTAAACAATCAGTGATAAAAATTTAGGTAGTATTTATAATTCGAAAAATAACTTCTCGTCAAAACAGCCAGGTTTTTAATTCTTCATCGACGTCAAATTCTTTGAAACAGCCGATGGTGCCCAAAAAACACAAATATTTAAATATTGATTTAAGAACGAGGTTACAGCATCATGAAGTAAATAAGAGAATATTAGTCATACGTGATTGGGAATATAAAAACTCCGACATTACATAACATAAGGCGCTTGCGTGCTTACTTAAATGGTTAATTTTTGGAAAATGTAAAGTAAGCCTATCTGGACTTCTTTCGATGAAACCTTAATCTTCGAGATCGCATTCGTTTTTGAGGAATTTAAACAATTGATTGATTATTTTTAATAATTTTACTAAAATCTTTGAGGTTTCCATCCGATTCGACATAATAAATAATTTAAAAGTATATATTAAAATCATTGTTCATTTAATTCTTAGTTTTCGCAATTAAAATGATAATGTTAATGTGTAAAAATTATCATTTCTAGCTCCATTAGTCACTTAAAGGGACAATAAACACTCACAGAAGGATCACAAAATAAATCATGATAATGAATTACCTTAATTTTTGTAAAATATAGATATTTATTTCGGTATTTATGTTTTTTTAGTTTAATAACTATTTATGTTGTTTTTGGTGTTGTAGCATACAGCCAAGACTGGAAATGATCTCATCGCCGTCGTGTATTTTTAATTAAGATAAAATTTTTTTCAAATCTCTTACCTGATACACGATTAATTTTTGTTTAAATATCCATTGATTAAGAGACATTTAACTTTTATTTCAAGGTTTAGAAAATAAAAACTTCATCAAGTGAATGTTTGTCATATCTGAGTAGAAAACGTATTGAAATGAGTTGACGTATTCATCATAAGCCATCGTCCCAAACTTTTGATGTTTTACAGGTTTAGATAAAAATTTCTCCATTTTTAAATATAAACATCCAGTATTCATATTTTTAGAAAGTGTAATTTTAGTTTTGATAACTTATTAATACATTTTTCCCCTTATTAAAAATATTTTAAGGCTAAGATCGTTTTTAAAATGACCATTTTAACTAAATTTCTTATAGTTTATCCATCTTAACTTCTCATATTCATATTTTGAAATATTTGATTATTTTTCGTTTTCGAAAATTGAATAATTTTTAATTAGTAAGTCAGGTAAAAGTCGAAGTTTAACATATCTGCTCTTAACCTCTCCCTGAAGACTTCCATCTCATGTATATCTCGGTATAAGATAAAAATCTAAAGAGCTTCACCCTATAACAACTAAAGCTTAATATACTTGTGCCAGCTCTTTAATTACAAGTTACTTGTCTCCAAACAACTAATTTAAAATACAAAAATTTTTAAAATCTATTCTTACCATTAAAGTGATTTTATGTTAGAAATGAGAATTTAGTATTTAGGCAGTTTATCCACCATTTGTCAAATTATATAAAATCAATAAATTAAGAGTTATTCAATTTAGAGCGAATTAGAACATTATAGATTTCGTACTATTTCACTACCGAGGAACCAATGTCACAAAGCAAAGGTCGTCCTAATGGTTCAATAATAGAGTGATGTATTTAGTGTGTGAGATTCCTACGATACCTTACAACTAATTCTTACACCAGGACGAGGATGTCTAACTGCAAAACCTATAAATAAAAACCCATGCATAGAACGTATATAAACGAAAAGTTCCTCATGAAGACCGACGAACTCGGGTATGTTTAATTAATCCTTATTCTTGAAGAAATTATTTTCTGAAACAAAACTAATCTGATGAAGTGAGTCTGCGTTCTGTTCCTCCATGAAAGATATTATCCATCATATATATGGCCTGTATTTCACTCAAATTTAAAGCCAGATTTTATTTAGTTTGATAATATTTTTGTGGAAGCTGGATTCTAATTGAGAGTGAATTATGCTTTTTTACTTTGTTGGGATATTTCTGAGCATATTTTTTTGAATAACAGTTTGAATATTGAAACAAGAGAAATTTGAGAAGATTAGTATATCCCCATATAAGAATTCCTCAAGTGTGGATTTTAAACCAGAATCTCATTCAGTCATCAAAATTTAACAAATGTCGACCATAGTTCTTTAACGTCTTATTAAGTATTTAAAAATTGAAAATTCTTTTGTCATACTTGATATTTTAAAATATAACCGCTCTATGATTCATATATTGTTCATATACAACTTTTGTAAAGTCTACCCTTCCATTATGAATAAATTCGTTTGAAT
This sequence comes from Neodontobutis hainanensis, assembly GCA_024349245.1. Classification (NCBI taxonomy): domain Eukaryota; kingdom Metazoa; phylum Chordata; class Actinopteri; order Gobiiformes; family Odontobutidae; genus Neodontobutis; species Neodontobutis hainanensis. Next base: position 32,855 of record JALDNG010001339.1, read on the forward strand.
AAAACCTATACCAAACAATTATCGATCTATTTAAACACTTTACTTTTAAAATATACAATTATTTAAAAACAATATTTTTATAATACTCCTGAGTTGTATCTAAAAATAATCATGCAATGTAATGATGAGCTTTATTTACTTGTATATGATGACACGACTGAGCATTCTGTAAAAAATTCCTCTCAGCATATCTTAAAACCAATGCCCCTTTATTCGATTGAAAATATTGTTCTTCTGATAGCATCAATAATAAAAAAATTCATAATTTATTCGTTACAAACCACGAACTACTTTTGTTTATGATAATAGACAGAGAATTTTATTCCAGATCTAACATAGATGAAAGGCTTGTTAAAAAAGTCTTTATAAATTGAGGATGTTATTCTTTTGATATCATCCGGCTTGTGCATGACAGCATCAACGAGAATTATTCATACAATATATTAAGTTAATCAACCTAATAAGTGCATAATTCGATAATTTTTTCAAAGTCGACTGACTTTAAATGTGTGGATTGATATTGGCTACCACACTTATTAACATACGCGTCTTACTCCTGTAAGTTTAAAAAGCTTTTTCTTTCTAAATTCTGACTTAACTTTTGACCTTATAATTTGAACATTTGAAGATTTTTCATCAATATTAATACTCTTGAGCATAAATTTTAAATAAAAATATGAACAATAATGTTCATACTTTAATTCATGCTGTCAAATCTGGCATGTTAATCTATCAAAATAAAAATTGAAGTATTTATGTTAATCTAAAGTTAAATTGACCATCTCTCGGTGGTTAAAGTCGAATAAATGAATCAATTTGCATTTTTACATAATTTTCAGCTTTACAAATGTTGAGAGAATAATCTGATTGTTGTTTATATTTTCATTCTTTTCATATTATAATATGAATAATGTTGACCTGTTTTCATTGATCCATAACTATAAAAACGTATAAAAGTTAAGGATACCTAAATTTAGTTCCACATATTTCATTATAGCTATAAAATAATTCTTCGTTAATTAAAAAAGGCGGCAAAATTTTTATTGGTGTAAAAGATTATATTTTCTTAGATTTATGAATTATGTTTAAAATTCGTCAAAATTTTTTCATTCAACCTTATGATAGGAATGTACGGTATTTCTAAGTTATCAGATAAATTCTGTTGAATTATCAATAATTTGATAAGCTTCACTTATTTAATGTTGAGGTAATTGGAAATATGATTCAGGGTTTAGGATTAACAATTTATAAGTCTATGATTTAAATTAAAATATTTTACATATTATAAGCCCCATTAATAATTATCTTCTCCTCTGAAAGATACACAGACCCACTTTTTGATCAATAAAATGAAATGATCAGTAAATTTTAATTATGTTTCCAATTGAATTTTGATGTAAATTAATTTTAACTATAATTTACTCCAATTATTTCTGAACCAAAAATTTAGGAAAATCTTTCGCTATCAATTCATTAGTTTCTTTAAAATAAAAATTTTTTTTAGGTTGATGGGTTATAATAAGTTGAGTGCCATTGCTGCGAATAGTCTAGAATATTATCATCAAGCCTACTATTCATGCTGAAATGATGATTAAATTAGGTTATATTATTAATAATTTTCTAAACATATTCGAAAACAGAAAAAAATAAATGCTAATTCATCGCTTTTGATTATATACACTTTTTAAGATATATCGATCAAAATTATCAACTATTTAAGATACTTTGGAAATCCTTACACTTCTAGTTTTTAGCTTGATCCAAAAACTAGTTAAACTTATGAGTATTGATAATTTTAGTTTTGAACTATTTATGAAATTCACTTCTTTTAAATTTACTTCGATTCGTTCTTATTATTAATTAATTTTTTAATTTCATGAAAAAAGACCTAAAAGTATTTAAGAAACAAGCAAATTTGTTTCTGAATTTTATTACTTTTATTGACATAAAAATTATTGTATAAAATATAACAGTATAAACAGTGGTTAGGAAATATCCGTTATCTAATAGAAAAATAACAATATATATTTAATCTATGTGAATTAAGGGGAGACGACCAGAATAATTCTCACTTTTAAAAGTTATTCTAAACTCAAAACAGATTATTCGTAAAAATGAAGACGCGCTACTTTTAATTTTAAGTTCTTTACCTTAAAATTGAATTGAAGTAAATTTATTACAAATCTACAAGCGATTATAAACATGAAAATTTCGCATGAGATTGGGCCTGTGTGAATTTTCTTGAAATAAACGGCTGGTGACATCATAAAATTTGATAATGTTTATCTATTAGAAACATTTCAAAAAATTTAAACCCCTTATTTTCAACCTAATAGTAAAATCGCGTATTTTGCATGTTTCAATCAATTCATGATCAAATAAGTGTGAGACAAATAATATTATTTTAGGTTAACAAGTTGGTATTATCAAATTTTAACGATGGTAAAAGGAAATAAATTTATTTTGATTGTTAGTTATCTTAAAAATTTACGATTTTTTCGTCTTTTTTAGAATGCTGAGGTTGAAAAATTTTGACTGAATTTTTTACAGATTGCTTAGGACTTGCAAAAATCTTTTCACTTAATTGAAATTTAAGCCTAATTTTAGAAAGTATAATAAAAAATTTAATTCAAAACACTTTGTTTACTTGTTACAATTACATTTTTATGTACACTAATGTTTTTAATAAGAACGAACTGATAAATTTATGTTTCAATCATGTTTAGACTGTTATATTTTCAAGAAGTTAGATCGACCTTTATGTTAGATTGAATAAACAAAGTGAAACAAAGTTAAATTCTAAAATTAAAACATGTTTAAAAATTTGTCATTTAAATAGATATTCTGTTTTGTATGGCAAAATCTTTTATCAGTGATGAAGATTCGATGTATGAGTTTTTATGTAAATCTATGACTTTTTAAAAGGAGGTTAATATATAAACTTTATAAAACGTTATGATTGAGAAAATAATAAGTTATAAAAATTTGTAAAAATGATATTTTTACAATTAAACGCATTTTTATTCTTGAAATCTAAAAATAAAAAAAAAATCGTATCCAAGTATTTGTGTTATTTTCATTCAACTTCCAAATATTGGCATTTATATTAAAGAATATAAATAACTTCTACAAATTTTGAGATGATTCACAGTATTCCGACAAAAAATTCAGAATTATCTTTTAAATAGGTCAAAAATAATTTTAAATTAAGATCTGTCTCAAAAATTTTTGTGAGGTTAATTAAGTAAATTTTAAACAATAATCCTATATTCCAAAATTTTTTAAAGATCTCGAAAACTATTCGACAACAAAAACATTAAAATTTTAAATTTTATGAAAAAATTACATCATTTTTTTTGAGATTTTATTATTTTAAAAGGGAAGAGGACCGTCAACAAAACTTTAAACAAAATAAGGGTGATAATGTGCGATCAAATAGCATTGGTTGTTAAGTTAAAGCTGTTTTAATGTGAAGCGAGAGTTTTACAAGAGGGGAATTGTTGATAATGCGTGTATAATGGAGGTGAATAGCCATATAAAAATAAAAAAATAATTTTTCAGAGCGCCAAACGTATACCAACACACTAAATTAAACTTAATAAGATTTGAACGAGTTTCATTCCTTGTCCTGTCTTTCGTTATGAATTAAGAAATTTGACTTTTTATTTTCTTATAATTTTCACATTTTTGAAATATTCCATGTAATTTGCTCTTCTATTATAATTGGAATCAAGGAAATGCGAAAATTCATAAAAGAATTAACAAATGAAAGAAAATTTTTCATTTAAACCTTGACAAAGAAATTTAAATTCATGCGATTCACAGACTAAATTATAAAATTTATCACTTAAAATCTTCAAAAATTGTTTTGATTTACTAATTTTAATTTCTGATGAAAAAATCGGCTATATGTAATTAGATTCAATATTCATTTCATTTGATGAGAAATGGAAATACACTCGATAACTAAAAACTCAATACAGTTAGAGGTTGGATTTTTCATGGGTGGCCACTTTCCAATCTTGTTAATTTTGAACATCAGTATATCTTGAGTATGAGAACCCGAAGAAGTTCAATCTCCTGAAAACATTATTGAAATATTTTTGATTATTTTCATTAGAAAGATGAAATTTAGCGCCAGTATGATTTTATTGTATTTTCGTAAGAGAATGTGGTCAAATATTACATAAATTATTTAGTTGGGAGATTTAAGCACAACTTGAAGATTTTTACAAAATTTATGGTGAAACTTTTGAGCTTCTTTGTATTGACCATTATCTCAATTTTAAATATTCGTTTAAAACTATTTATTCAATTTAGTCATCTGAACTTTAGCATATTTTTTTTTATAACTAGTGACCGACGGTAAAACCATCATCAGAATTCATTGTAAAAAACCTAAAACTAAAATATCTGCCAATTATCAATCTTTTCTGAAAACGTACATTAATTTTTCTGATAGTTTATTAGGTTTAAAAGGAATTAGAAATATTTTAATGTTCTCAACTTTAATTTGGATTAGATTAACGCGTGTATTTTTAATGTTCTGCTCAGGTTTGATAATGTTATGCGAAAATTATCAAACAAATTCGCGTATTAAATTAAATTCATTCTCTATCAGTTTGAGAGATCATTATATCTAGATGCTTATTTTGTCACATGATTCATGAAAAATGAACCAAATTATGTTTTAATTAATTTTTTGATTCCTATACTTTATAGATTTCAGATTGATAATATTAAAATTCAGTGGAAAAGGCAACGAGTATTAATCCAACAAATAAAATTAAAACTGACTCTGATAAACGAAATGACACAAAATTTTATTTTGACATTTTTTTGAAAAGCGCGCTACTTATATTCACTTAATATTTTATTCTTTCATTTTAAGATTATTTTGTCAATTTTTCATTTTTACTCAATCAAATTTGATGCAATTATTAAAACTAATTTTCAAAAAATTTGTCACAATTTTGTCATTTTTTCGTTTAGCAATGAGGAGTCAAACCTATCCGGTGCGTCTTCAGAAGAAAGATTCCGTAAATTTTACGTCTTTCGGTAAAACTCTGCACGATAGGTTTTGGTGTAACATCGTCTCCCCACTATCCTGCACCATTGTACTAAAAATTCTGGATATCATCGAGTGTTGGGTAGTATAGGACACTCATCCAAATAAACCTCACCGTCTTTTCGACTTACTAAGGAGACTTAGCTTCTGTTACATCTGTGCTTTATGAAGTATCGAAGTCTTTTTTCACATATAATTTTAATTATAAATTCTTTCTCGCCTCCATATAATTGTTCAACATTCAAAGCTAGAAATCAAATCTTTTTAACCCCATTTTAAGAACAATTTTCGATAAATTATTTAAATCGAATAAAATCATCAAAAATACTCCATATACAACCTAAAAATGTATTAGATTCCTGGCTTTATATCTCCTTGACTTTTGAAGAATGATCATTCAATGTTGGAATCGATCTCAAAGGAAATGGAAACAGGAATATTTAAGTGAGTTAAAATCTAAAAGTACTTTGAAGAACATTATTTTGATTAAAATGACTGATTTAAATGAAGAGCCATTAAAGGCTAAACAAAGTAGACAGAGTTTAACTTTCGAATCCTGTACACTCTAACTTCCATTTGAAAATATTGACAAGGGTTCAACTTATCGTCAAATTTAAAAAATCTATATGGAAAATGGCAGAAATTATATATTTAATGCTCGTTCAACCTAAAATCTCGAAGTTCTTGTACTCGCCACTAATGGTGTTTAAGTGCAAACTTTCTATAAGCGTCATAAAAATGGAGTGTTTAATTGTTCTACTGTTTGTCTTAAGCTCGTTTAATGGTTTATGAATTTTTCAATAACATTCATGGTTGACTCTATGTTAACAGGCCATCTATTCTTATCTATTTGCATCGATAAATATTTTTTAACAATTTTTTTACATATATAACGTAGTGCAGGTTGTATTTTATTATAAAGAGTTAATCTTCCTTTTTTCGACTTTGTCGAATCGATTGTAAGAACTTTCAGTTTGATAACAATGAAAATATAAAATTCAAAAAATGTATAAATATTCATTGTCAAAATTTTTCGTAAAAGTAGTACATAAGAAAAATAGCATGCTATTGATTATATACAGAAATCCATGGTAGATTTTTATAAAATAATATTTGGAAATTTAGAATTTACCAAGTTGAGACATGATATCTAATGCGTTTTAAATTCTTCAAAAATTATTAAAATTTGGATGTGATTCGTCTCGTGTTTTCTGGTAAATGGTGTATTTCTTAAAATAAATAAAGATTTTAAAACTTGAATTTCGAATTTTATATCGTAAATTCAGATAATATATGAGATAAAAATTCGAAGTTACTTTTGAAATATTTTCAACGTTGAAAAGGTTAAAAAGGATTCTCAAATAAAATAAAATGTCGTTAAATGTCTTCATTTCATGAATCAAAGTAACTTTTCAATGAAAAAATTTTTCATAAATCTTTTAATCCATATTTTGAAACAATCTTTGAAAAAAACTTCAACATAGAAAACACTAAATTTATTCCTTTCTCTTAAAGTGGAATTTAAAAACAATTAAATTTTGACATTCAATCCGAGTTTTGACCTTCTATGAATTTTTAACTCAACGATTCGAAAATCAAGATCGATAACAGTGATGTAAGTAAGGTCAAAATTATAGCTCTGCTTTTATACGTTACCTTCTCATCAAAAATATTACACTTGTTTTCAACCCTATCTGGATAACATACTTGGAAGTTTCTGCAAGAAATCTTTCTTATCCATAAAATAGAGATTTTAGTTGTCTTCAAAAATATCATGAATAAAAATATATTTCGAAAGAAAATCGTGTTTTGGGTGATCGAGATGAAACAAGCATGTGTTGACATTTTCAAAATAAGGAGGTATATATATTCTCTTCAAAGTAAATTATCCCTTAAGCGATGTCATTCTTGAAAACATTCTTCTCTAGATTTCTCTTGTATCGAATTGTGTGAGGTTCGAGTGTACAAAAACTCTCTCAATATCCTCTACTCTCAAAATTGCCTTTACTCCAATGAGTTTTATCCTATAAGTGCAATTATTGGCTTATATTCAAGAAGTCTGTCATAGAAATATAAATGATAGTTATATTTTCAAAATTATAAATTAGATATTGGTCGTGAATTAGGTTTATGGTTTAGGTTGACTTTGACAAAAATTTGGCAAATTATATATCTTCTAATATTGAACATTGAAGGACAACAGGTGGTGTAACTATTATTTTATTTTTTAAAAAATAAAATTTAATTACAATCTAATTCTTATAAGAATGATTTTGCAAGGAAAAATGAATGAAGTTTTATATTTTGTAAAATTAGGAATCCTTAACACCGAATAAGTATAATCATCGCGTATTTGAAAAAATAAAAATTGGATTAACTATAAGTTATGAGAATTATATAAGTCATAGTTTGTTTTATTTAAAACTATTTTCCACAATGATTTGATATTTAACGAGCATTGTAAGGTATAAACCAATATTAAAAACTAGAAGGAGAATTTATGTTCAAGCAAGATATGAAAACTCAATGGCTCGAAAATATGTTGAATAGCCTTGTAAATTTTTTGTTTCTGATTGATCGTATTGATAACATAGACGAGATATCGGTGATATTGCGTACATTATATCAACATATTTCTATAAATACCAACCAGTTATGAACGGTAACTTGACACAAAATAAATATCAATAAAATTTATAAGAAAATCCATTTTGAACCAATTTTGTTTGTGTGAAAATATATGTAAAATAATAAATGATCCAAAATATGCAGCTTATTCTGTTAAATTATTTGAAATTTTCAAATTTTGATGATGTGTATAAATTATGATTCAAATTTATTAAGTTTTGTTGAATGAAAATAAAATTTTATTTATACAATTAAATGAACTTTTAATTGAAAAATGCATGATGCTAAAAGATATTGAATGTTTTTTAAAAGTAAAATTCTCTTAGTCTGAAATTACTTACAGCGTTTTCAGTTGTTTTGTAAAAAAGATAACCTACTGATATGAAAAAAACACATGCTTGTCAAAAAATTATTTTATTTTTTATGTTTACGTATTTCGGTTTCAAAATTGAAAAAAAATGAATTTTGTGAAAAAATAAAGAACTTTGAATAACCAAAAATATGAGACTATTACTTTGGATAAAAAACATCCCAGATACGCTTAAGCATTGGAAAAGAATAAATATGTAAAAGAGTTAATTAAAAGTTTAATACATTCCAGAGAGATAGTATGAGAAGAACAATGTTTCATGAGTACAGCGACGATGTGCATAAAATGGTGGATCAAAGAGGAAAGAATAAATGAAATTGCTGTCATATGAACAAATAAAAAAATTTTAAATTTTATGTAGGTTGAAAACAGGGAAAATATTTTAGAAGAGTATCTCGCAAGAACCCATGCCGGAATCAGCAAGACAAAGCCTCCCTTCTAAATTAAAACGCTAAAAACCAACATAACAGAGTTGTACGTGATGTGCATACATGCATAATCCCCCGAACACATTTTTAAAATTTCAAATTCGTTTGATAACAAAAAATATATTTGCAAAAATGGATTCTTTTTAGATATAAAAACTAAAATTTTAAGCTGATTAACTCTTTTACAAAAGCTAAATTTTAATTTTTAAGCCATGAAATACTGGTGAAAAAGAATTCAGAACATTGAAAATTTAATTTTACGAATATTTGATAAAATCTACATAAAAATTTTCGATAAAAAAATAAATTGTTCAATGCAATTCAATTAATTTATCAGATATATTTTAATGATAAATATCTTTAAATTTAGAATTATTTTATTTTTATCAGATATGGAAGAAGTATAATTAAGTTATACTTTATCAAATTATGTATTATAGCACTTTTAAATTTGAAAATTTACATTTGTTTATTTCAAAAGGCTAAATGTTTGAAGAATTTAAATTTAATTCATGTTTTCATGGAAGTACGCAGGATCAATATTAAGGACGTAATATAAGACTGAAGATAAATTAAATTTGACGCGATGCAATACAAAAATTTTAAATAAGATATAGAATTTTAGGGATATTATATAGGACACTTGAACAATTACATTTTCATTTAAATAAAATAATTAATATAAGATATTTGAAAAGCGCTAAATAACTAAATTTTGAATAGAAAAATGTTCTCCACAATAAATTACGTATTTAATGATACATTAATAACTTCTACCTGTAGTTGGATATTAAATTTAAATAGTTTGTTTTCAAATAAATAATACTAATATTAGTATTTAAACAATACATGATAAAAAGATTGTAAAAAAATTATTTCAATAAAATTCAGAGCTATTTAGTAAGAGGATAAAATGATAAACACATTTCATCGATTTAAATAAAGGTATAAATATATGGTCAATGATTATAAATAAACAATTAGTATTTTTAGATCACAATTTTAAGTATCATAAGAAAATAAAATTAAGAATAATAAAAAGAATTAAATCAAATAACTTTTTGTGTTGGAAAAATTTCACAAAATATCAAATAATTTACAAAAGAAGTAACAGTAAGAACTATTTTTGTTCATGTTGATATAAGAAACAAAAATAATATAACAAAATTTATATACGATGAAAAATAAAGCTTTTAATCAGAACTGACTCTGAAATAGTCATTGATGAGTTGAATGAGTGATATTGTTGTTGTCAGAAAATTGAACACTGATCATTTTTTCGAAGAGCCTTTCTGATTTGACTGAATAATTTGGTGTTGATAAATCCTGTTGTGTTCTTGTTTGATCTGTGGAACTTGACTCAATGAATGATTTCATTTTCTTTTCCATCCTCTTTATTTCTTCGTCTTTTTTTTCGATTGTCTTTGTTAGATTTTCAATGATATTTGACAAATTTTCAATATATGGATCACCTTAATTTTTTTATAACAATTACGAATAAATATCAAAGTTTTACTTAATGGGTTCATAGCTTGAAACTGAGAATACAAATTATTTTCTAAAGAAGTAACGCTTCATTCACATGATAAAATTTACATTGGTGCGTTCAATGTTTGCTGAACAGAAACTGATGCAACCCGACAATGGTAATCACGAACGTGTCGCATGAGTGTTCCGTAAGATTTAAACGAACTCTTCGTTCAAATAACATTACTTTTGGTTTTCAGTATCACGAGAACAGTTTTTCCAACAGCATTTAAATGGGTATTTAGGCCTTCTTCCAGGACCTTAAATCAAACAAATAATCACCCTTTACAGATTCCCGTACGTGTGTTTGTTTAATATGCTCAAAAAGCAAGATGAAGCTTTGAAAGGATATTCCACAATCTTGCCATTCGCAGAGCCACTACATAGTTCAAACCTAAATACTAATGTGCCATTCATTGTATCATCAGCAAAAGAAATTGGCGAAGCGTTATCTTTGATAAATTTCTTTGGAGATAGTGAAAATTGATTAGATTGTTCTAATTCAGATTCCCGTTCCTTTTTCTTCAATTTAGAGATTTCAGCCTTTAGAGCTTGAGGAAAATACTTAAAATTAGTTTTCTTTAAACTTGAAAATATCTAAATGTTTTGATAAACATAGTCTCTTCAGGAAAAGTGTTGTCTGTAAGTTTAATATCATCATAGGGTAATAATTTCTCATAAACTAATCTCCAGCGGCACAAATATACATTGTTTTCCAAATAATGTGAGTATCGAACTGAATATTAATGAAAGATAACTTGAAAAATATTTTGATTCGGAAAGAACACAACAAACATTTTTTATCTCGTTCAATAAAATTGTTTTATAATTGTTTGTTTGAATACATTCATTTCGGTAGTATAATTTTGTGAAAAACAGTTGAAGGTCATTATAATACATGTATTCTCTACATTCCAGTTCATATATGTTTTCACTAGTATTTTCACCAGCTTCTCTGAGGTTAATTTTATGAATTTGGAAAATTGAATTTCCATGAATAGTTTTTACAAAATCACCTGAAAATAATTCTATAAAACACCTATTCGTATAAGCATATTTCCAAGTAGTAAATACTTGCATACAGAATTTAAATTTGACTGATCTTTTTCATATTTGCAATATAGATGTACCAGCATATTTTCCACAAAATTTTGTGTATGTTCACCAGATTTTTTTTCTTTCACATGTATTTTTGGTGAATCAGAAAAGGGAAATGCAATTTCATGAAACCTTTCATCTGGAATATCAAGGTTTAAATGCTGAAGAGTTTTGTATTCAGAGTTATAGAGGCAGTATAAGAAGTATTCTGGAGCTAATCCTGAAGAAATAGAAGCAGTTTGAGATTTTTTCAAGAGACACACGTTTACTTTTTTAGTTATGTGTCGAATTTTTATGCAATAAAAATCGTTAAGAAGAACTATTTCTTGTTCTCGAAAATCTCTTCTATGAGATAATTCCAATTGAGAACCCTTTTTTAGTATGTGAGCAAGAAATGCCTTGTTAATTATTCTTCTTATACCTTTCGTCCAGACGGAAGAATAAAAATCAATCTGATCATAAAAATAACTTCAGTATTATTTCTAAAAATAACTTTTCAATCATTACAATAAAACATTTACGAAATCCCCACATGTGTAAACAACATCCCTAAATTGTACATGGTTAACCAAGCATAAATCCCCAAGTGGTATTTCTTCTTCAGTTAAATTATTCGCGTTTTTCAAAACTTCATTGTGAATTGCCGGAAGCATCTCTTTAAAAACATTGCTTCCATCAAAATAATTTAGATCCTTGTCATTTGAATATGGTATCCAGTTAAAAGAAATTCCAAGATCATATTCTTTTGGATCTGTTTGAGAGGATTGCTGAATCAAGACTTCCATCAATATGTTCGAATGTAAAAATGGCTAATTTTTAATAAAGAAAAACCTCGGTGTTATGGGGATATTTGTCCATTGTAAACTTTAAAATTGACGCTATATCGTTTTGAAAACATGCTACACTTGGATATGTTTCTTTCGAAACAGCCTCACTGATAGCACCAATATTTATAGATCTGGTAAAGGTATGATTAGCAAAAGTAAACACGTCATGATATGTAGCATTAGAAATTGAATGTAAACAAGTTGAATGAAATGAATCTTTTGTATCTTTTAACTTCGTAAACAGCGATGAAATAACCTCACCAGTTTTACGTGTAAATGTTATTGGAACTTCAGAACCTTAAAATAATCAAATTGAAAAACAAATAATGTGATATTTTTGATTTAAAAATGACATCATTAACAATGAACACAGATATGACCTCTTTGTAGGAGAACTACTTAATGTAGTAGACTGAAGAAGTTCAATAAGTCGATAAAAAAACTGATTTTCATCTTCACATCGTGAATTCAAAGATTTTATTTCCTTCATATATTTTTTAATTCCTAAATATTTGATTAATCTATTATTGTTATCGTCCTAAATTATTGGTGCTTCGTAACTGTTGATTTGGTGAGAACTCTTAAAAATTGTGAGATTTTATCTTCAGTTGTGCCTGCGTTTGTAGAGTTAATTTCAAGTTTTTTTATTTTTGATTTTATGAGGTATTTTACATTCAGGCTTATCATCTTAGACAAAAATTTTTGCATCTCTTGAGTATCTTTGTATATTTGGGAGTTATCTTTATTAAAAAACTGGGCATTGGCAATTAATTGAGTGATATCAGTAGCAAACAATTTTATCGATTTATACTGATTATATCAGAAAACAAACCTCGTTATTTGAAATTTTATCTTTAATCGTCGTTAAATCAATTGGATTTGAAATAAGTTGGTAATATTCTGGATATTCCTAGAAATCATACACATATGATACTTCTAAATCAGGAAGATGATAAAATGACTCAGATATCAAGTGTGAGTCTCTTTTGCTCTATATGTAAACAAACAGTTAACTTTTAATTTTTCTAATTTTTTAAATATCCTTGAAACGCGTTGCATCACATTTTTAGGATTCGTTATTGTTACATCAGATACACTTTCTCTTTGTTTCGGATTGAAGTTATCAGATTCAAAGGATCTCTTTGAATGTTTTCTTTTTATGGGAATTGGAGAAGTAGCTATTGTTCCGTGGGTGAGGTTTCTAATATCGTTCAGCATCTGAGAGGCCATCTGATGTTTACAATAAAACAAACAATGTGAAATTCGGAACTCTTAGAGTAATATGAAACAGCGTTTGTAAAGAGAAGTTTGAAATCCACTAATAACTCTTCTTCGCTGGTATACTTATTGCACTAGTGATTATTTAATATAATTACAAGAGCCTTTCTACGAATATTACTATAGCTTATTGGATTATCAACTATTTGGTAATAATCTTGATGGTTTCGATGGGTGGGTAGACGATAAAAATGCTTAACAATCGGAATGCCTGAACTATCCGTTTTTGAAGAAATCGAATTGAATAAATGAAGAATTGGGTTATCTTCAGTCAACTCAAGGGTAAATGACCCATCAGCTGATAACAAGATAATTTTAAACCTGTTCCACTGATATTTTGAGGGGAAATTTGAGTGCTCTCGTAAAAACTGTCTGGATCAATTTGGTCAGATGTCAAAGAATAGCTTTTGCTGGGTCGTCTACTTGTTATTTGTGTCTATATTAGAAATATTAAAACCTCATTAAATTGAATTTGTTGAACTTTTCTTTTTATGGCTCTTCTAACCATGAGAGATGGCTTGTCATATCCTTCAAAGTACCTTTATATCAGTATTTATAAATATGTTATTTTCGGTTTTGTGGGTTAAAAAACAGATAGCCTTAGTAAAATTCTGAAACGAATCGAATTGGTTATTCTATGGTATAAAAAAACTAACATGAATCTTTTGAATTATTTCCAATAAAAACTTGGGAACGCTTTTGTTTAAAATATCATCATGCACCTAATTCAAAGAAATATTTTACAGGTTGGTTTGACAATTGTTTATCGAATTCAGAAAACAATAAATTACCATCCAAGTCTTTAAGTTCAAGAAGAATATCAAATATTTCGTACAAATTTTGTTTCAACTTATCCATACTATACAAAAAACCACTAGTACCTGCAACTAAAAATAAAACAACGTCCGCACGGCGCCGCAAAAAACATTTTAATAAATAATAATAATTTCAGCATAAAAAATCGTAGATTCTCTCAAACATAAATTTAATCATAATAAAAGGTATAAATAAATATTTAAAAATTTACTTTTGAGCGTTGGCGCATGTCTACACACATAATAAATGCGAATTTAATTGAAAATAAATAACATAACAACGGAAAAATTTTATATGTTTAACTTTGTAAATGAATCTTTAATAAAAATTAACATCATTTTTAAAAAATTGAAAAATGTATGATTAATTATCCAAAATTAATACTAAATCTTATCAATGCGAAAAGAATTTTTTAATCATTCAACAAGATTTAGTATTTTTAAAAATGTTCTATTTTTTATTAAAATTATGTACTATGTTGCTTTTTAAACAGCGGTAATATTAATTTTAACAAATTATTTTTTCATGTATGAAAATTTATCATTTTGGGAATTATAAATTTATTATTATTTTAGAAAATCCTGTAAATAGGGCAGTTGAGGGATGGAAGACAGCAACAGGACAAATATCAATTTCCAGAATATTTTAAATAACTCAATATTTTGAAAATATTTTTTAATATTGGTTGTGAATGATAAACCATTAAACTTTTAATAACCTTAATCTTAATGATCGATCGTGATTACTGAACTATCATATGAATTACTTGTGTAAACAAAAAATTTATAAACTTGATTTCATAGAAGCCATGAATATTTTTTATGCGCGTACTCAGGTATTAAATTTTTATATTTTTCAAAATATTTTCGAAAAATGGTTTCCCTAATTGCGGGTGTTTACAGAATTCATTATATCGGATTATATCAAAGAATGTTTCTTTTTGGAAGCTATCGATGAATATTGTCAATGTTCAATCCCTTTATCAAATTAATTACTTAAACAATTAGGATCAAACAATCTTATATTTAAGCAAGAAATTACATTTATTATAAGTTATCTGGAGTTATTTATTTATGAAGATAAATCTGATACAGAAAGAGTTTTAATGATTAAATTCAATATTTTTACGTGTGAACAACACAATAGCTTAAACGGGATCTATCGTAATTTATCGATTTCAATTGAATTATGTTACACCCAATCAATATAAACGATTATTTAATTTTTTGATAAGAAATTACTTTATTTTGATAAAATTGATTTAAAATTTGTTATGCTTATGTAATTATGAAGTATTAGTCGATAACATTTCGGCTTAACAATGAGATAGGTATAAAAGATTTTGATATCAAATTATAAATATACAATTTAAATTAAAGAAATTTTAATTTAAATTTTTTTTTAATTATGCGAATTTTTCCGATTGAATGCCAAATAACGGTTATAAAAATAAATTATTTTTCTGGCATTATTTCTTTAAATATAATTAAAATTTCCTTATTTAATATAATTTAGATCAAAATAAATTTTCATCCAGTATTTTTAATACTCATACTTTAATGTTTTATTTTATAATATTCTCTTCTGGTGTTTTTTATAATTGTTAGGCACTAAGTCATTTTTATGCATCATTTTATAAAATTAATACCGGCTTCTCGCCGCCTTTAACAATAAAGACTTAAATTTGATTTTTATAACAATATAATTTAGTTGTACGTAATTTTTCCTTTTTAGGCATTTTAAACTTATGAATATTTCCTTTTTTAATAATCTAACAAAAAATAAGAATTATAGTTTTTTCAACAAAAATTACAATTAAATATATTTAGTTGAAAAAAATTTTTATTACTCCTCTTTTTTAATGAATGAATATTTTAATTTCTTATAAATTCTAACTTAGTTAATTCATTATCTTCAAAAATAGTGATTGTCTGAATGATTAACTCATAAAAACATGACCAATTTTTTTATAATTTAGTAACTATATCAATTCATGATTAGCACTATATTAACTGTTATATCTGAAATTAAAAAACAAATTTTGTTGATACCATGAATATTTTTCATTTTTCGAATCCACTGCAATTCTTTTTTTAAAAGACGAGGTAAATAAATATACTGATTATTTGATAATATATGTTGAATATTAATAAATTTTTATAACGTTTTCCATAGTTTTAAAATAACTAATTCTTTCAAATAAACTATAATATTTATAATAATTTTTTATTTTGTGGAGTTTGATGGAATAATATATTTATTTAAGGGTATAAGTTTAACTGACCATAAAACAAAAATAATCATTTATTCTTCATTGATGCGTTATCTAATAATTGCATTTTGATCGTTTCTAACAATTTATTCAGCTTTTTACCGTTTATAGAGTCTTCGAGACACTAAAAATTTTATTTATAGTTCGATTTGAATAAAATTCTAATTTTACACATTTTAAATAAATAAATTTTTTCATGGTAGCTAAATATACTGTAATTCAAATAGATTTCTTTTAATAAAAACTATGACTCATTATTCGTTTTAAAATGTACCATATTTGTTGTAACATTTTATCACAATTAATTTGATTTTTATGTATTTTGTTTCTTGAAATTTTCTATAAATTATACAAATATTTTTTTAATATTGCTAAAAACTATTATTTTAAAAGTCACGCTAGGTTATTTTTAATAAAATATAAAATTAACTTTTTACGTTTTGCGCATGCGAAAATCAAAAATCTTTACATGCTTCATAGCCCAGATATGTATTGGCAAAAAAACTTTGGGAACAAAATTTAAGTGATAGTTGTGTTACTATAGATGTTTATTTTTTTCAAGATATTAAATTGACAGTGTGAGCTGAAAATCTTCTTATACGCATGATTCGAAATAAAAATAACTTCATGATGAATTTATTTTTGGTTGATAAAAATACAGTTTGATTCTCATATTTTGGCCCGTTTTTGAGAAATATAATGATATTTTAATCGCTAAACTTTTTGAGATAAATTATTTGAAGTCTACATGATGAAATATTTACCCATGCATGATTTATTTATTCTGTTAAAGAAATAAACTCGTATTATTCATGTTTGACATGGGCTGTTAATTGTTCAACAGAACATTAAAGAATATTTAATTTAAAATATTTATTTTTATACACTCCTTCTTGAGAAATTATCGATATATGATTCATTAAAAACAACTTTATAATTTTAAAAATTCAGAATATTTATGTTTAAAAATGTCATGAAGTGTTATCAAATACTGTATACTTACTTTCCAAGGAGCCGATGTAGACAGGGTATAGTCTCCCTCATGACCAGATGAGAGAGTGAGGTTTTTATTGGGTGAGACTCATCCACTTCCTAAAACCAGATTCTTCGTCTTGAACTAGTTGCAAAAAGTTGAAGGAACTGAAGAACAAAAACCAATGAGAAAAGATTCCACGACAAACTTACATTAAACATCCTTCTGATAAATGCCTTTATAGGTTTGACTCATTCTGTTCTTCAAAAAAACTCATTTTTACTTTTCAAATATAGTTCAAATAATAATAATAGGTTAAATATCTTTTAACCGTCTTTTTTAATGTAAATATTTGAAGCTTTTCCGCATGTTAGTTGGTATTTTTAAGACTACCATTCTAACTATCAGGTTATTCCCAAAATAACCTTCGAAGAGAATGAAATTATTTTGAGTTTTGATGATTTTTTATTTGTTCAGATAAAGGGGACAATGTTAAAAGTTGAACTTCCAAAATATATTGAATCAAAAAAGCTATCATGTTTTCATAGTGGAATCAATCAGAGAATTAAGAATATATTTCAAAAGAACGGAGGTTATAGATAATAAGGTTGCCTGATCTCTAGAGGTCAGGGAGAATTTTAGTTAATATTCCTCTGCATGATACCAAACTTTCTGAAACAAGATGCCTTTATTCAAATGAATCGATAAACTTCCGAAATCGCATCGATCTTTCTTCACTGAGCTGTGTACACGTGCACACACTCACATTCCTTTCAACTATTTTCACATATTTATATTAATCCAGTTCAACTTACAGCCTTGAATAAATGAATTTTTCATTTTTATTTTTTTTTGAATAATATCATTCATATGAATTTGATATTATGAGGTTTGCAAATATTGAATTTGATAAATTTTTTAAATATTTTTTGAAATTATTGTTTGATTGGAGCATAAATAAAAATGATTATTTTGAAAATTATCATTATACTTATCAACTATTCAATGAAAATGTTAATCAAAATGTTGGGAGTAATGCTACCCTTCGTCGTAGAGTTTTTTTAAGTATAAAGGTTGATAGTTCAGACAGTGGTTAAAACTTTTATATGTGATAATTCAACAAAATCAATATATGGACGAAATATAACGATTTTTTGTTGAAAACTGATCAATATCTCCCAACGTTTTTATCTTTAAAATTTTAATTTATTTTTCAAGAAAATAAATAAACGTATTTCCGGTTGGATATAATTTCAATATAAATCAGCTAAATATTCAAGACATTCGATGTGAGACACCTTCAAAATAAAGTTTTAAAATTTCAATTTGTTGAAGCATGAAAAGCCAAATACTATTCTTTAAACGTAACACTTTGGGAAAAACTCATTTTAACTTTTAGTACATTTTTTTCATAATCTGAATTTATTGAGGTAAGTTTAAATAACCGTGAAAAATTTGTTGTCATTTTTGAAAAATAATTGTTTTTCATAGATTCGATAAAACTAGGCACAATAAAAAAAATTGTCATCGAGTATTAAGTTAAACAGAGTGATAAATTTTTATTTAGCTTTACTAAACACTCAAAAAGTAGTGCATAGATAAAAATAAACAATTAACCCACCATACAATAACAACTATTAATTTAATTTCCATTAAATAAACCTTCATTCACTTTTTTAATCTTCAACATTTATAACCTAAAGAGGATGAGATTTTTCTCGTGTAGAAAATTAGAAATCTGAGAATTTCTCTTTACTATTGGCTGAATTATCGTAATCTTTTACCTCATTCAAATATTAAAGTTTCTCTCGTGACCAGTTGCATTTGTTCGTTTGTTTATTTTGTTAAGATGGATAAAAAATGTGTCACATTTTTAATGATGAATCTCTAGTATTTTAAACCATTAAAATACTGACGGTATATACAAATTCAAGTAGTCCGCGTGCGTGCAATTTATAAAATTTTAGCATGCGGAATAATTTATCTATAAATCAGTTTATGAAAAAACATTTTATAAATTAGTGTTTCTTTGATAATCTTAAAAAATTTCGAAACTCTTCACTTGCTCATAATTATTGAAAGATTATTACTGTGCCGTATTATACCATATTTTAAATTCGAAAATAAATAAAAATTATCCTGAAATATTGGTTCGTTGAATCGAAGAGATATACACATGAAAATTTAACAGGCAAACATTAAGATTCTGGGGTTTATCAATTTATGCCCTTTCGGTAAATTAATTTTTGATTGTCTTTAATTTAATATGGGGAACCCTTAAATTGCGAATGCGTGAAATTTATAGATTGTATTGTAATTTGGGCTTAATTTTAGTTGGAGAATGAAAGTAAGAATTAGAAAATTTTAAAAATGTGATAATATGTTGATTTATCTTGCCGTAATTTATTTTATTTAATTTTTGAGAGAATTATCGGATTTTAAATGAAATGAATGCATAACATAATTTTATCGAACACATAAAAATGCCTGTAATCTCTTATCACATTATAAAATTATTTATATTTTACAGTTATTCAATTTCTGATTTCCAATTATTCTTATATGTGAAAAAATTTATACATTTTTTCCAAGCATAAATATTTTCACGTGTTGTGTTGTTTCTTAAAAATTAATGGTGCATGCCATGTAGCATTATTCGTCTTTTTATGAAATTATATAATTTTTAAACATTAATTTTTGAATTGTTTGTCAATTTGGAAAAATTTATGGTAATTTTATTTTATTCCTTTTAAGAAAAAATAATTTTTAAAATAAACCCGTCAAAAAACGGTAAAATTAGTTTTTGTCGGGTTTGACACATAGGTGGATAAAATTATCCTGTAAAAAGCTAGGTTGTGTCGAAAGGAACTATCATGCTAGAATCAATAATTAAAAGATCAAATTTCCTTTTTAATATTTCAACTTTTTAAATTTTTGAGAAAATTTTTATTGTAAAAACTATTGAAAAACTTTGAATGAAAAAGTCATTTTAAATCATTTTTTTGGCAATTGTATGATTTGTAACTTTATAATTGTCGTTGAAATTTTTTACTAAAAATAAAAAATAATAATATCTATAAAATTTCAGAAATACAGTCCTAAATTTAATTTTCTCATATCACAGTTAAAATATTTCTTTCCGCATTCGTTTTGGATTATCAATTTATACAGACATACCTTCCTCTATGTATTCACTTCGTGATAATTTATAAATTCAAAATAGCGTGTCGAGTATTTTTGGCCTTAGTTTTCATGTTGTATAGGTTAACAGAATATTTAAAAATGTCATGTCTCAAGTTTAGAATAAGTAATTTTAATTAAAGTTAACCCAAATTTAATGACTTTTATTCAAACCTTTTAAGCTATATTTTCTGTCAATTTGTAATATCAATGATTTTTTGGGTTATTAAAAGTAGATTTTGTTATTTTAAAGGATAATTTACATTCATACATGATAAAAACTATATTCTAAATGGTATAAATAAATATGTAAATTTTCTAACACAAACATGAACAAATTCATGTGAAGAATGCAAGTCCATCATCTTTAAAATTTTTATAAATTCAATAAAATAGAATATTCTATCAAAAATAAATCTTTGTCAACAAATATGGAAATATAACACACAGCCCATTACAAATGCTTTTTTTGTTTGAAAGATAACCTTACCATAAATATCTAATGTTAATAAGCTTCACGCAGGAAAATTAAGGATGTTCAAACAATCAAAAAATGAAATAAAATTTCTTGAATGTGATTTACACCATAAGTCAAAACTAAACTAAGATATACATGAACACCAACCAGAGCGAAAGCTCTTAAAGGCTCCTTAATGTAAGCTGGTATTCACTGGCAAGGTCAACTTCAACAGTTAACACCATTTAAAATGCAATTATTTTTTAACTCATTTGCATCTATTGGAAAAAAACCTTGAAATTAATGTTCTTAATTTGAAAAGTAGATTTTCACCCTTAACTTTTAATTTGTTTAGTTTAGTGTTAAAAATCAAATATTTGGGATTGCATAAAGGAATCAAACCAATTCTGGTGTTTCTGAAAGAAGTTTATGTCAATGTATAATCTTTGGTGTAACTCTGTTTAAAGGTTTTGGCTCTTCGCCACACTCTTCCAGACAAGTCTAAATATAATCTAAGGTAGAGTTGTGTGGAACTCTAACCCACTAATAATCTCACTCTTTCATTCGCTTTTAAAGGAAACCTCACCTATGATGTGTTTGTTGTTGGGAAGTAATGGCATCTTTGACATTTAAAAGACAAGGAACGACTAATTTCTGTACATTGTCACAATAAACCAAAAACTCTCTTAAAAATCAAAAATTTCACTTTGATCCTTATTTTTTTAAACTTCTTAAAGAAATATATTTTTGCACAATAATTTTGTGGTTTATTTTTTATATTATTTTTCGCATGTTGATGTTTGTCAAAAATGCATCCTATGGTAAATTTATGTTTTATTTTCTCCAACTTTTTCTTCATCTCAAAAATTAGTTGTCACAAAATATTTTTGTCATGTGATGAAAAATATTAAGTATACTTTTAGCCAGTTCAACAAATTATTCGAAAAATTAATTTTATATGATTATATAATAAAAATAAAATGAATATTTATTATTTTAAATTTATAACGTTGAAGTAAAACAGGTAGATTTAATCATAAAACCATTCCCACTCATTTGGGATCCTGTAAATTAATAACTGTTAAATTTGATGGAAATAACAAAATTTTACCCGGCTCGCATTACCTCCAAATTTAACTGTTTTAGTTGAATTTAATGTTGTTAAATCTGTAAGAAATATATCTCTGTTAAGATGGGTTTATTTAAAAGTTTTAGCCGTTTTTCAAAAAAGGCGCGGATAGAGTAATTAATTTTTCCTCTCATTTCATAACTTAAACGAGAATAATTATTTTCTCTTCATATAAGGATATAATTAGATTAACAATGAAGTATTTATGATCAAGTTTCAGCTTTAAAATAAAAGAGTGATATTTTGAAACTAAAATAATACTCTGTAAACGTCTTATATTTAATGTTAATTTTAAAAAGATGTCAAAGTTTATTTTTAATAGGTGAATCACATGTCTTAAACATCTTAAAAGAAAGGTTGAATAGAGTTAATAGTAAATTACTTAACACCATTTTTATATATTTTAATTAGTCTTATTAAAAAATCATAAAAATTAAGTTTTAGTTTAAACCCATATTGTACTAAATTCAAACTTGAAAACTTCAAAACCAAGGACATTTGCCTCCATTTTTTATTCTGCAAAAAAATTAAAAATTATCTCAAAAAGAATGTTTTATATCTTCGTTCAAAAAATTAAAATATCATATTTATAAGCGTTAGAAAATATTTTAGATCGTTTATTCATACTTTGTAAAACTGCCGCCTGGATTAAAATTATCCCACTAATCAAAATGCTCGGTTAAAACTAATGGAGAATTTATTTACAAATAATCTTTGAGTTGATAGTCTTTTTTATGATTTTAAAGTAATTTTAAATAGATCTTTAAAACTTGTATTTTTACAAATTCTTGTGGCATCTTTCTTCTTACATAATCACGGAACAGATGATTATGGATCAAAATTTCAAAAAACTTGAATTTTTGATAGTAGGATGAGTTAAACTGTTATCAATATCATTCATATAGAGAAGATCTTTTTAGGTTCCCCGTAGCAGTTCGGAATACTTTATTTTTGCCATTTACGCATTCCGCCTCAGATAGGTCCCTTTTTCCAGATTTTTCTCGAATGGAGTAGTATGGGCGTCGCACCCACTGATCATCTCATCCAGTGTGCTGCCCTTTAGAAAAATCTTAACTCTGCAACTATGTTACTTTAGAAAGAGTGCTTGTATCTACTTGTGAAGTATATACAGTATTTCCCTGTGTATTTTATCCCATTAGATTAAGAATTTCTTTTACTACCTAACTTCAAAAGCTCACATTGATATCTATCAGTGAAGGTCGTCTGAGCCCCTGGTAAATACATTTGAGCTTGCTTAACATTTTTTCAGCAATAAATGTTTATTTGGAAGATGATAAATTAAAAAATCATATATTCGTGTATACTAAGCTTTCGATAAAAAAAACTATCAACCTGAAAGAAATTTAAAAACTACTTTGGACATAAATATAACTGTAAAAGGCTAATTTGTTCGGTAATTTGGAATAAAGATATTTTTTTTTAATTAAAAAATCAACCCACAAAAGTAACTCTCAATTTATATCATTTTTTGATTCCTTAGAAACTAAATTTTTCAAATGTTAAAAATTTTAAATTTTCACAATTTAGGATAAAACGCATTTTATTGAAATATTAAGCATGAAATAGTGCAACTTAATCCATTTATAGTTTTGAATGAAAATTAATTACTTAACAGTATCGATAAATATCTTCCTAGAGAACAGAAAAGATATTACTGCCAAAACTATTTTTATCTAATTCGTTCTCTTATGGTTTTATAATTTTGAACTTTAAACACCATTTTAATTTATTAGACAACACCTTTATTTCTAATAAATTTTCAAATATTAAATCTGTCTATACTATTTAAAAAGATATCCCACTCAAGTAAATATTAACATTGATAAATTATTTAAGAGATATTAAATTTTCAAATTAAAAAATATCTGAGGTTTTGCAATTTAAACTATTTTATGTTAATATTGGCTAAATTAATCAACCCTTTATATAACCGACGAACTTGCACACAATAAAGCCATCAATATTTATAACTTTATTCTATAATTTAATGAATCATAACGTTCATCATTGTTTAACAAGAAACTAGAAACCCTTAATTTTTTAAATGATGACATGAAATAATATACTCCATCAACACCAAAAAATACCTATTCATTGGTTAATTGTTCAAATTTTTGCGCATTCCCAAAAGTAGTATTAATCTTTTAATCTGACAGCAAAGAAGGAAGTGTTTATTTTCTGCAAATACGTCACCATGTCCACATTTTTAACGTTATCTGTATTTTTATTAAAAATATTAAAAAATAGATCTTTAACTTTTTATATTGACTTATTCAATAAAGTGCGATAAAAGCATTGAATTAACTCTTTATATTTCCTTGTTTCAAAATTTAAGAATACTGTGAATTCTCTTACAAATTGAAGATATCTCTTCAAAAGAAGAATGAATCAACAAAATATAATCAAGGATATTGGAGAAAACTTTCACAACCTTCAAAAACCAGATAAAGTTTTATATTAAAATAAAAGCGCCAATAATATATTTATCCGAAGACATTATGAAGTTAAAATAGATTTTGATACTCGTTATATTAAGAAAATAAAATAAAATAATTCTCATTATCTTTTGAGACATTTCTACATTTTTCGATAGATAGTTATAATTTTTATCTCGAAGGTTTAAGTTTTTAACGTTGGATCATCATAAGAATTTTAACTGAACGTAAAACCATGTGTTTCAATTCAAAATTCTGGTTATTATTTGATGATTGTGGTAATTTACCACCGAAAAATAGAATATTTTAGCGTTCATGAACCTTTAGGGTATTATCAATTTTTTGCGAAAAATAACAAGCATGGCAATAGGCAATGTGTTTGTGTATATAATTTATAACTTCCGTCATACGTTTCGGATAGGCATAAATTTAGATTTTTAACTTGCGAAAACAATTTAAGAGCTCAAACTTAGTAAGATTTTTAAAATTTGGATCAAAATAAAATAAAACTATTTTTACTGTTCTTTTAATCAGGCGAATATCGCATACTCTTAAGATCCAGTCATGAAAATGTGATGGAAAATACAAAAATAATATTATTTAAAATTATGACTAATTTTATTCTTAAAACGTTCTCAAAAATGGAAAAATATTTTTTACAGTACTCTCGTTGTATATATTATTCAGGATCGTTGAAAGAATATTGAATAATATAAATATAACCACGTTTTAAATTATTCACATTTTATTTTTTAAATAATTTATTTTTGTTTAATTTTTGAATTAAATTTATTTTTTATGTCATTTTTAGTTTGATAATGTATTGATGATAAAATTACAAATATAGAATTTTGAATTTTTTTAAAATGAAAAAATAAGTGCTTTATTATTGCGGGAACAAAACATAAAATCCTGACTTTATCATACTCAAATGTAGTTTCTTCAAAAATGGTCAATCCACAGAAAAGACTCTCTTAATTTTTTTGTCGAGTAAGGAAGAGGTAAATCTTTAGTTCCTTCAATAGGAGAAGGTTTACAAACGAGAACACTATTTTTGCAAAACACTTTTAAGAGCTTTACCACCTTTGGTAGTGTTTACAAAAGTAATCGGGTAGTGTGAGACTTTCACTCACTAAAATCCTCACCTTCTCCTCCTTCCTTTAGGGCAACCTTATCTTACGGCATTGATTCTTTGAAGGCTATCTTAATGAAAGATGTTTGGCTGATGGTTTTTGTGTGTGAATATCCTTTACTAGATACCAGTGCAGCTGATAAAAATGCTTATTGGAAACAAAGCTCAGCTGTATTGCTTAAAAATAAACCAACTACATTTTTTAAACTTCATCCGTAATTTCACTCATCTAGTACATTTAACATAAAAAAATTTCCTTCTTAATAACATAATTCAAATGCGAGAGAAGACGAAAACTGTTTTTATCCTATTTGATAAATGACCCAAATTTATTTTGCATTTTCGAAGTTAATAAACGATAACAGTAAATGCGATGTTTCATTGGTGTACGAAAGTTTTAATTGATTTCTGAAGAAGAAATAAATGCTTTTTCTACATATGTGAGATAAAAAATATTCTTTTTTCATTTTTTGAAGTAACTAAAAATATTTCGTTATTTTCGCATTAAGATGAACAATGAAATGAAATTTTGTTTTCGTCTACACAAAAATCTCAAATCTCTTATCATTAATCTGAGAAATTCGACTTTGTTTTTCGAAAACACATCTTTGAATGGTTAAAGTTTGAATTTCTTGTTTCAAAAGAAACAAAACTTATTTAACTTGAAATTAGAATGAATTATAAAATCAGTCAGATTTTTGGTTTTTGTTTTTAAATTAATGGTTGTTAAAATATTTTCATTTAATTCATAAAAATCTACAATTTTCTGATTTTTGGATTTTATAACTTTTGAAACAGCAAGTTTGAGTCAAACCTGAACAAAAACTTTCAAAGCGTTTACACTCACTTAGGCTCTTCGATGGAGCTCAAAATTACTTGGATCTGCAGATGGGATCTTCACTTCAGTTCATGAACTATAAGAAATAAAATTTTTGTTTTTTAATAGTGGGGATCGCACCCATTAAAAACCTCACCATCTGATCGGCCCACTGGGTTAGCCTTTCCTCGAAGATAGTTGTTCTTTTGGAAGTAATTAAAAAAGATCATGGGAAGATTTTCGTATCCTGCGTACTATTTATTACATTATCTAAATATATACTCTTAAATGATTACAAAAATGTAGGATTTCTCTCTCATTCGTACATCAATAGTAATAGCCATATTAATAATCTAATTAATCCAAAGATAAGATGTTTCCTGAACATTTTGAATGGCTGAATATGAGTTTGTTCAGGCTCTCACTGATTTTGGGGGATCGAGAGGCAACTAAAAATACTTGAATGGAACATGTCCTTCTCCCAATGTCAAAGTTGTGCCGAGTTTTAAGGTAAAATCCATGTTTAACACGGAAAAAATATGGAATGTCGTGAATCGGCATTCCAGTCTTATCCGCTGTGATGGAGGTGTACTAACACAAGATGCAAAAACCACAAACACAATATAAGTGGTAGGCTAGATACCTGGTAGGAAAATAGTAAAATGCCGATCGAAAAGGTATTAAAATGTTTCGAATATTGTTATTTAGAATTATCTTTTGTTTTACAAGAAATCATTAGTGTACTGACACAATGATGGAGATCTCTATTGATTCCCGATCTACCAGCTGTGAATCGATTGTCGATTGGTACGCTATCTGCATGGAAATATGCTGCAAAATAGTTTTATAGAAATCTAAACCGATTGGGGGTATTTTGATAATGGTATAAATGAACTTGGCTAAATTAAGCAGGCGCGAATATAACCGTGGAAGGATCACTGAGGGCGCTTGGATTTTAGGTGGTATTTACCCTGAAATTATCGAGTTTTTCCTTATATAGATTCTATTTCGAGATGCAAAAACTTTGGAGCCAATAATAGAAGAAAATATCAGGCCTAGAACGACAGCCATGACAGATTGTCGGAGGTCTTATAGTTCTTTATCGCTTAAATAATTCAACCATAAAACAGTTAATCATAGCCTCAATTTCGTGAACCCTTAAAGTGGTGCTAACAAGAAAATAATAGTATCAACCTGGTGTAGGATCAAACGGCAACTGCCTGATACCCAGACAAGAAATGAAGGCTCTATTCATACTTTGGGAAATATTTGTGAAAACAATAGTTTATCGAAAAGCAGTGAAACCATTCGAATACTTTATAAAATGTTATCAACATTAGGTATTCGTTTTGATGGTTTTTAGAATAATAATCTGAATTTTAAGTTTTTAAATTATACATCGTATTTTTAAAATTTGTTTTTTCATTAAAATTTCGAATAAAACCTTTTGAAGCTATTTATTGTATGATAGTTATAAAAATACATCGTAATATGTTTTACATGATGATTTGTATTTGAATTATCAAGATATATCGGCCAACATTTAATTTCCAACAACCATCCGAATTCTCGTAAAAACGAAATATAAATTGCAAAAAGTGAAATAATATAAGTTATATAAATTTAAAAGGAGTGCTCTATCGAAAATAAATACCAAAATACATATTTCGGCTAAATATTTAATGGAAAAAGTTTCGCGCGTGCGCAAAAGTTATTTTGTTAACTATCTAGAAAACGTTGTATGAACGAGAGAGAAATAAAAGATTATAAATTCAGAATAGTAAAAAAATGATGCATAATAATTATTTTTGTTTACGCGATTAATGATTTTGAGCAACTTTCTCCCACTTTTCCGATACGAGACGTGACTAGAACAAATAAAACAGCATTTGTAATCTGTCAAAATCTTTTTATTTTTTGTGATTTTTTAATTTTTTTTCTGAATTTTTGAGAATATACGAATACATGTATTCGAGAAACGTTTACATTTAAAAATAAGATGGCCTGTTAATCAAAATTTAATAAATAATTTGACACCATTTCAAGAAACGGAAATCTGTATTATCAATAGAGTGTTTACATCCTTGGGCT
>JALDNG010001340.1:0-61814 GCA_024349245.1 Neodontobutis hainanensis
TCAGGAGTCACACTGCCTATAGCTAACATCCATTAGAACAGCT
Source organism: Neodontobutis hainanensis (assembly GCA_024349245.1). Classification (NCBI taxonomy): domain Eukaryota; kingdom Metazoa; phylum Chordata; class Actinopteri; order Gobiiformes; family Odontobutidae; genus Neodontobutis; species Neodontobutis hainanensis. The sequence goes on from JALDNG010001340.1 coordinate 44, forward strand.
TGATCCAATCAGTGTTAGTTTTAAGTCAAACTCATCCCTCTAGAGATAAAGCTTAGCTCTCTTATCAATTGAACTCAGAATTAAAGAAAGTCTCTTGGAATAAGAGCTGATAAGATATTCACCTTGAAAACCTGGTCCAGATGTCTTTGCTTTAACCTTTTATTCAAGATGACCTGGATAACTGAGAACCTTCACAGACTTCGGAATGCAAAGAAAAATCCACAAATAACTTCAGCTGAAATACAGGACTCTCTGCAAAATAATGGTGTGGCTGTTTCAAGACGCACCCACAAAAATGGGCTACATGGTCGGGAAAGCCATCACTACGCAAATGCCACAAAGCATTTTGTTTACAAGATGCCAAAACAACACAGAGACAAGCCTCAAAACTTCTGGAACAAAGTCATTTGGAATAATGAGACCAAAATTTAACTTTGAGGCCACAATTATAAACGTTACATTTGAAGTCAACAAGGCATATGATGAAAGGTACACCATTACCACTGTGAAACATGGACTGCTGATGTTTTAGATCTCAAATGTCCCGTTCATGCAAGACAACCCAACAATTTTTCAGGAACTGGAGGCTTTTGCCGAGAAGAATGGGCAACTTTACCATCTGAGAAAATAAAGAGCCTCATCCACAAATACCACAACAGACCTCAAGATGTCATTGAAGTTAAAAGGTGGCAATACACTGTATGTAACTTCTGATCAAGGTCATTTGGGTAGTTTCTGTTGTCATCATGATTTTAAAAGAGAAAACATAGTTGTTTAAAAAATAAATGGCTTTACCCAACCACTAACTATGAGTGAAAAAAAGATTGTGTTATAATTTGTAATCTCAGAAAAAAAAAAAATGTAAAAAAGATTTCAAAGTCTGCCAGGGTATGTAAACTTATGAGCCCAACTGTATACACAGCGCCAAAAGACAGGTTACATAGACATCAAACAACAGGCTACATAGGGATGACACACAAACAGCAAAAGACGATTTAAAGTCAAACACCCTAGACAGAAGCTAACAAAATGTTAAGGGTGCTCGGATTGATCGCTCGCCGATCATGATCGGTCGATAATTGCTTTGGGATGTTTGATTGGCGGTCTTTATCAAGGCCGATCCAGAAGAGCCGATCAGATGACGCAAAACTCGTGAGACATTTTTTTACGGGCTGCTAAAAATGGCTTCACCGGTCTGGCAATTCTACACGGTGTGTGAAAAAGAAAATACATTTGCAGTCTGCAATGTGTGTACCAAGCAAATCCCACGAGGCGGAAAGCACGCAAAACATTTTAACACCACCAACCTCATCAGACATTTGAAGGTTAGTCACGTAAAGGAATATGAGGAGTATTCAAAGTTCGCTAGCGCTAAGAGAGCGCGAGACAGTTCAGCAACTCACGCGCCACTCACTCAACTGTTGGTAACAGAGACGTTTCAAAGACAGCAACCCTACAGCAGGGACAGTAAGAAGCATAAAGAAGTTTCAGACAAAATAATGGAATTCATTTGCCTAGATCACCAGCCATTGTCTATTGGGGAAGACGAAGGGTTTCGGCGACTCATGTCCTATTTAGATTCACGTTACACTCTGCCAGGGCGTAAATATTTCACTGACGTGTGCCTGCCGCAGTTATACCAAACAGTGTTTACATATGTCGACAGCCTTATGAAGAACAACATAACATCAATTAGTTTCACTAGTGACATTTGGAGTGCGAATTTATGTCCCATGTCCATGTTGAGCCTCACTGCGCAGTTCATTAATCAAAACTTCGAACTACAAAAAGTTGTTCTACATTCTCAAGAGTTTTCAGGGTCACACACGCGGAGGCTATTGCTGCTGCATTCAGCGACATGTTTCGAGCATGGGGAATCCCAAAGGAAAAAGTGCATGTTATTTTAAGGGATAACGCAAAGAACATGGAAAAGGCCATGGGATGGCAATATACCCAGCCTGCCGTGCATGGCGCATTCACTCCAGCTCGCCGTGACCGAGGAGTTTTGTCACAACGCAGCATCACTGATATAATCGCCTCTGGAAGACGCATCGCCGGTCATTTCAAGCACTCCCGCTTGCCTACTCCCGACTTCAAAGTGTTCAGAAACAACTGGGCCAGCCTATCAAGAGACTACAGCAAGCTGTATCTACCAGGTGGAACAGTACTGTATACATGCTGCAGAATCTGCTAGAACAGAAACGTGCCCTGTGTGCTTATGGAGCCGACTATGACTTACCCTCCATGTTCACCAGCAGCCAGTGGAAATTGGTAGAAAATATGATTTCGCTACTCGCCCCATTTGAAGAGCTCACGCAACAGATCAGCTCATCAACTGCATTGGCTGCAGATGTTATACCGTCAATCAGAGCTTTAACTCGTCTTCTTGAGAAGACAGCAGAGACTGACCACGGTGTAAAAACTTCAAAAGCCACGTTTTGGAAGCAGTCCAGAAAAGATTCTGTGACATTGAATCTGAGCGCCTGTATAGCATTGCTACAATCCTCGATCCGAGGTGAGAAAACTTCCTTTACACATTTGTTCGTGTGTGTGTGTGTGTGTGCAGTAGCGGTTTTGGGCACGGGCGAACCGGGCAGCCGCCCGGGGCGTCAATTGCATTAGGGGCGGCAGCACGAGCAGATTAATAAAAAAAAAAAAAAAAAAAAAAAAAAATCCTCTGCGTCGCGAAGCGGTTTTTCATCATTTATATCATTTCACTGTGTGTGTAATTGGCAAATTGGCGCTCCCTGCAGCTGCCGGCGCCCCTGCTTGCTGTAAATGACATGTACCATGCACAGAAGCTGTGTGTTGTGAGAGAAGTGTAAAAGTGGGTGGGGCGCGAGGCGCAGGTGATATTTCACCTATGGGTCTCTCTCAAATGGAACGGACAGGGCGGGGGGAGAGTGGACGGGGATCCACACTATATAATTAATAATAATAATAGGCTAAAGTCAGTCACACACCTAGACTTTCTTCCAAATAATGCACATTTCATTAATAATGTTATAATACAGGTCTATAGTTCCTGCAAATTAAACTAGGTAATACAAAACAATTATGCGGTCATCAAGGTGAATTGGTTTAGTCTGGGATGGGAAATCTGTTGATTGTCGAGTGCGGCGTGCCAAATAAACAGAGATTGATTAAAAAAAAAGGTCTAAGCCATCAGGTGCCCAATTTCGGAAAAAAAGAAAAGAAGAAGAGGATAAACGAGCAAAAGATAAAGGTATGCAACTATGTTCTCTCTCTCTGTATGATTACAGTATCCATTTCATGAATAAAGGGCTAATGACGTTAATTGGTGGTGGGTATAACTCTTTGTTAGCCTTTTTGCTAATGATGCTTGCTATGCTTATACAACAATAATCTGGTTTCAACTCACTCACGAGGTCTAATTTATAATATTGAACTTTGCAATAAAACTGTTACAAGTTCAGTTATCATTTCCATCAGTTGGTTTAACGTTAGGCCCTGTAAATAACCAACAGCATTTTCAAATCTGTAGGAGACAAACATTTGCTATTTATTTGCTACACAGTGTGCTAAGTATAGTTTCCTAAGTATAGTTTTACAAGTCCGAACTAAAAGTGTGTCATGCATAGAATTTGAGGCAGTAACTAAAGAGCTAATGGTTCCTCCATGAAAGTTAGAATTAAAATATTCTGAAACCCAAAACGTTTTTGGTGATTAAAAAATAAAATCCCATTGTTTTTGCCTGTACATATAATTTAAAGTCATTTTATTTTTTAAACAACTGAGTCAATATATATATATTTTTACCATTTGTTTCTATGCTCTAAACCATGTGATGACATGGGGGGGGAATAAATAAATGTTTTTTCTGGGTCTAGGAGGGTATAGCGTGTAATGACAGACATTTAGTCTGTAAGAGCATGTTTATGTAACCCTTCTATTATGTTTTGAGTCAATTTGACCCCAGGCTGTTTTAGCTTTATAAAACATTATCCTGTGGTCTTTTGATTTCAAATGCAACTCAATTGCAATTTCAGGGGCACTTCTAAAATATTTTGGAGCATCCTCTGCCACTGGTCAGGATGAGCCAACCACCTCCTCCGCTACACATTGGTCTTCACAAATATCTGATATTGAGAATGAAGACCTCTTTGCCTCTACTTCTTCCCAGCATGAGCTTTCGTGTGTGTGTGTGTGTGTGTGTGTGTGTGAGAGTGTGTGTGTGTCAGCGCTGCGTGGCTGTCAGAGCGAATTAAAGAGCATGCAAATTAAATGAGTATTTAAAAAGTTTAAATTCAGAAGTTATATACAATTTTGACTATTATAGCAGGCTCCTTAATTCATATTGCAAGAATAGGTATCTTTGGTTTAAATTATTGATACAAGGAGCTATTACTGAAATGAATAGGCCTAGTGTAATTGTGTTATTCTTTTGTGTAGGCTGGAATTTCCTTCAAATTCTGTTAAATTTGCTGTAAACAAGCATTTAGAACTTAGAGTTAATAAGACTACAGAATAAAACAAAAACATATTTTTAGAGTATGCTAGGTTGACTAATCGTAACAAGAGCCATGACCTTCAAAAATAAATAGAACATTCTTTATATAGATTTTCCATTTTTCTTATAATTTCTCTGTGCTCTTACATATTTATTTTCTATCGTGGAGCAAATGTAACCCAATTATTAAAGTATTTCTGATTCAGATTTAAAAAAAAAATCATATTAAATTCAAATAAATTAATGATTGTTTTCTTTTCTTGTTAATAAAAGGTACAAAGACAGATATTTCTCTGATGCAGTCAAGCCCCAGATACGTGGGCTGCTTTCCGATGTCCTGGCCACTGGACTGGAGCAGCAGGATGGTGAGGCGAGTTCGGCTACAAGCGGGTCCGGACCCCCAGAGAAAGTACCACGAGCTGGCTCATTGCATGCTATGTATGCTGAATTGTTGGGTGGAGATCGGGAATGTGGTGGCAGTGACATCAGCAGCTCAGCATCATTGCAATTGAATCTCTACCTGTCAGAGGCGGTTATCCCACAAAGCGGAGAGCCACTTGTTTATTGGCAGAACAATAAAAGCCGCTTTCGGCTCTCGCACAAGCAGCACGAACCTACCTCTGTGCACCGTGCAGTGTTGCAAGTGTTGATAGCGAGCGACTTTTTAGCACAGCAGGGAATATTGTAGATGAGAAGAGGAACAAGCTGTCAGCCAAAAATGCAGAGATGAGAAAAATCTGCCATTGATGCTTAAGAAGTAAGCTTTGGGAGATCTAATAATCTCTATCTCCCCTCTCTCTTTCTCTACCTCACTCTCCCTCTCTCTACCTCTCTAAATGCCCACAAAAAAAGCAAAGTTATAAATAGATACAGATATGGAAGTTAGTATAATATAGTTAGTAATATATTAATATTAAGTGCATTAGAAAAACTGATGGCTGACTGACTCAAAACACGTTTGGCTATAGCCTTTTTGTTGCAGTTTTAAGTTTAAAGTCTAAAGCTAAATTTAAACTAAGACTAAGATGTTCTGTCTTTTATCTTTTTTTATATATATATATTCTACAGGGAAGTTGTCAAGCCCTAAGCTGTTCCCAATAACCAAGCACAGGCTGCTAAGTTAATATGATGCTGAACATGTTGCTTGCAAATAAATACACAGTTGTCAATTCATAAGTTGTCTTCTCTTAATTGTAATACTTAATGTACATTGTTGTTAAATAATATTGTTTAATAAATAATGCTACATGATAAATAGAAGGCTTCAAATAGACCCTGTAATCGGTATCGGGTGATACAGCTTCCAGTAATCGGGATCGGTGCAACAACGTAAACACAAATAAATATATAAATCTCACTGCTGCATTTACACCAATAAACAACTTTTCAAATCATTAGTTGCAAAGTACATTAAACATTTTTGGCACAAATATAATGCCATTGTTAGTTCTGACTACAGGAAGTGGGCTGCGGCCTCTGAGTGCTGATTAAACTGTCACTATGTTAAAGCTGGGTAAAAATAAGTCCTTTTACAATAAATTACTTTTTGTTAAGTAGGTGCAGACATGTTATAGCAATACTTATTATACATATATACAGTACAAAATAAATTCAGCAATACAAACATCTAACTTAAATGTCATATACTGCATCTACATTTAAATTTTGACACTTATATTCGTAAAACTAATAATCGTTTTTGTTATATCACACAAGAGGATGTAACATTCATTTTATTATTTTATTTTATTTATTATTTTTATGCGAGTTCTTAAAATGGGGAAATGGGATGTTTAGCTTATTGCTTACACATTCTAATGCAATAAAATACAATTAAAATCTGTGAATGGTAAGCTATAATAGTTAGAGTTTTACTCACCTTAAATCTCTGTGGCTGGTGAAACTGGACAGTAGCTTTGTTTTGGACTATGTTTCTGATGAGAGCATCATACTTCACCTTCCCTGCTTTGTTGAAGACTTTTTTCTTGCCATTTATAAAGCGAACTGTATTGATGTCCCGGTAGTATTCCAGGTCCTCTGCGCACAGCTCCTCTAAGTCCGACAGCTTGAACAGAGAGCGGTAGTAGTGGGCTACGCAGGGGACATTTCTCTGCAGATGAAGGGGTTGCTTCTCCCAATATTCTCCAAAGAACTGCTCTGGGCTCATAGGCTCAATGAGACTCTTAAACAGACTAGCGGGGCTGAGAAAGCATAGAGGACACTCGACGCAGTCCTGTTTTGTGGGAACCTGCTCCTTAGCACCACTCCGCCTCTTTACGGCAACTCCTCGGCTTTTCTTTGGCATTGTGATCTGAAGGAAACTACACGAATTAGCGCAAAGTGTGCCAACATTTGTACAAGCGTTTAAAAGCAACACTTAAACAAATGTATGAAAAAGTGCTCGAGCAGCGGGGCATAGCCTACATCGCACATGACACGTGTTTTATGGTTCAATCAGGAGATGAATGCCATTAGATGAATGATGATGTATGAAATGAGTTGTGTATAATGTAGTGTAGGCTTATAGGTCTACTATAGTGTCATTTTGTAGCTATTTATTGTACCTTACATTTTGTATGTAATAACTTGTGTCTTGTCTAGGGAGTGGGAAGTTAGGTTAATACTATACTCTGCTACTCTCTAGTCACGTGTCTTCTCTGCTGCTGAAACATTAACGTTAGAAATACACTCTACTACCACACATCCACGACGAAATGGGAAAAAATACAAACCTGCAAATCTAAGCAAAAGCAAGCTCCGTAAGCCCGTTCCTTCTCTCGCCTGAAGCAGAGCCCGTATAACGGATCAACTGGAGTCAGGTTATCTGGCGGCACTGTGCAGCTGCATCAACAACAAAACACATTGTAGGTGTCTTGAGATATGCCTGTTCAAAAAACATACTCACTAAGTCGCATGAGTAATGTTCGTGATAATGGTAAAAAAAATATCCCAAGGACGTGGATTTTTCCGACAATATAATTGATCAAAGGTAAAGTATTGGTGGAACGCGTAGTGTAAATAACCATAAGCATATTTTGTTTCATGGAAAAGGCTGATTGTCTTTTATTCTGAAATTTAGTTTGGAAATGGTTGACTTCCGGTTTAGACTACGCGCCTTTGTATTCCGGGGGAAGCACGCCCTGGCTAGCGCAGTTTTGGTAATATGTAGCTTTGTCTCAATTAAGGCAATAAATTCATCACGGAGCCATGGTTAACATGTATTCATATTTACAGCCCCTCTGTACAGGCAAAAGGTAGGAAGCTAGATATGAGCATTTTGTCTGTTAATATGTTTATTTTGCACAAATGTAGGACTAGGACTGATCTGTTACATGTTTTGCATAGTTTTCAGCTCTTATGTTGGTGATATGGTGAAGGTTGAAGGTTCAAATTAAATTAAACATCATAAAACCATCAGTAAGTCTCATCCTTAAACCGAGGGGCAAGTTACAGTAAGAGCTTTTGCCTCTACAGTAAGAGCTTGGTCCACAGTACGAGCTTCACCTTCAGTGTGCTACATCGAGAGGCCCGCGAAGGACAACGGCAACGGGCTACGGCAAAGACAGCGAGCTACAACAGCACGGAAAATGGATGATATTGAAGAGCGAACACGTAAGCTACAAACCAAAATCAATGAAACGAGAGTTTTATTACATCAAGGAGATACAAAGAGCATGTCAAGACAGGAGTTAAAGGACAATATTGAATGTGAAGAACAATTAGCCGAACTCCCTAAAATGACGGCTGCGACCGAGTTGTCATTACCCAGACGTTCAGAGCGGCCTAATGTGCTAACGGAGAAAATGCTAGCCTATCAAAAAGACAAACTGCTTAAAAGGGACAAAAAACTGTTAAGTCTCTATGAACAATGGAAAGGGCTAATTAGAACATCCAGAGAAAACCTAAAAACTGACTTATCAGAGCACAAGTTGTGTGAAATGGCCGATAATATTGAAGATGATATGATGAAGGTGTACAGTGAGATAAGAGAGCGTACTATGCCATCCCCTAGCACAAGACGCAAAATGGACTCTTGTGAAGCAGTAAGTAAGGACATTATTAAAATACTTAATGAACATATAACAGCAATAGAGCGGATAGAGTAAGACAGCGCCTTCATCAGCTACTGTCACAACAGTACGCCCGCTCCATCTATCTCTCAGTCTAGTGTCAGTGTCAGTAAGCAGTCTGACAATGCAAGCATCGTAGCCAAAAGAATTGATGCGGCAGCGGAGTTGGCTGTAAAGCAAGCAGAATATAAAATTGTGCAGGAAGAAATTAAACAAAAGGAAAAAATGAAAAATATTGAATCTGAACTTGAGCGTTTAAAGGCAGAAAAGGAAATGCAAGCTGCTCGTGCAAAACTTGAGATCTACGACAGAGAAATGAACATGCATATGGACAATCGGCAAATACAACCAATTAATATGCCTTTCTCTGCTGACCACCATTCTATTCATAGGGCACCATCACCCTCTAGCGGTGTACCACCATTACTGCCACAAAATAAGGTGTCTTTCAATATGTCAAATTACACAGTGAACAATCCAAACCCTCAAATGGTCACTCAAACACCTCTCACGGATATTTCCCAGTTGGCCCAAGCAATTCAAGACTGTATAGCTATAAACAGAATCCCAATCCCAATGCACACAGTGTTCAACGGAGATCCAATTAACTACATTGAATGGAGGGCTTCATTCTCTTCACTTGTGGGCTGCAAAGGCATCTCACCAGATGATAAACTTAACCTGCTCAGAAGGTACATTACAGGCCCAGCACAAAAGTGTCTTGAGGGTACATTCTTTCGCAGTGATGAAGAGGCATATAAGGATGCATGGCAAAAGCTTGACCAACGTTATGGACCGCCTTTTATTGTTCAAAAGTCTTTCAGAGACAAACTGTCTTAATGGCCTAAAAAAAGCTCAAAGGATTAAGGACATTTTCAGACTTTCCAAATGCATGTCTCCAAGCCACACCATACTTAATAGGCCTAGAAATACTCAGTGACTGTGAGGAAAATCAGAAGTTGCTGAAGAAAGTTCCTGACTGGCTGGCAGCCTGTTGGAATCGACAGGTCACAGTTACACTTATGGACTGCAAGGATTTTCCGTCTTTTAAGGACTTCGCACAATTTGTGGCCGTCGAAGCGGAGATCGCATGCAACCCGGTAACTTCTTCATTTGCTCTTCACTCATGCAGCTCATCCTACGAGAAAAAAGGACCACAAAAGACTTTTAACCAAACAGAACCACACAAGTCTTTTCAACTCAAGCCATGGTACAAAACAACAAGGAAAGGACAAGCAAAACAAAATTAAAGGTACCCTGCATGTTTTGCGAAAATGAAAACCACCTGTTGTCAAAGTGCCCTAACTTTTCAGATCTGGCCTTAGAAGTGAAGCGCACATATGTTAAGGACAATAAACTGTGCTATGGATGCCTAAAGGTAGGCCATAACGCCAAAGATTGTCGCCATCACCACACTTGTGACATTTGCAAAGGAAGGCATCCCACTTGTCTGCACAATGACAATTACAAGGCATATGAAAGGCCTCGAAGCTCTGAAAACTCTGCTTCAAGCACTTCAAATGAAACCACGGCAGTCACAGCTCTCAACGTTACTAAGGTGGGTCAGTCAAATAACACATCCATGATTGTTCCTGTATGGGTGCAGAGTATGTGAGCGGAGCGGAAGAATTTGCGCTCCACGCTCAAAGTATTTCATAATTACTCCGCTCAAGCTCTGCTCTGGGTGTGCAATTTTCCGCTCCAGTATTTTATTTTATTTTTTTTTTATAACACCAGTGTCTGATCAGAAGTGTCATGTGGTGTAAAACGAATATGCAGTACTAAGAGAAGGACATCCATACTTTATTGGAATTTTGAACACTGAACAGCCCCAAACCCCTACGTCTCCTGACAGTAGTTTGGTCCTGGGACTCCTGGCTCATGATTGGTAATTGTGCAATAGTGGAGCGTTTCGGAGCGGGAGAAAATCTCAACGCTCCAACATTTAAAAATCCGCCTCGCACCTGGCAAAATCACACAGCTCCGCTCCCACTCCGCACCGCTTACATACTCTGTATGGGTGTCTACGGTTCAGAGCCCGTGTAAAGAGCAGTTAGTTTACGCACTATTAGATACACAAAGTGACAGCACATTTGTCTGTGAAGAATTAAGCAACCAGCTACAAGCAGACACCCACCCTGTAAAGTTAAAGCTAACTACCATGCTGGGTGCTCACTCCATTGTTAAGAGTCACAGAGTATCAGGATTGCGTGTGAGAGGTTACGACTCAGACATTCACATCGACCTACCCCCCCATATACCAAAGACTTTCTTCCAGTTAACTATGACAACATAGCCACTAGTGACACAGCAAATCAATGGCCCTACCTGATAGAAATTGCTGATAAGATACCACCTCTTCTGAGTTGTGATGTTGGACTCCTTATTGGATTTAACTGTCCCAGAACGTTAGCTCCAAGACAAGTTCTACTAGGAGAAGGTGAGGAGCCATATGCCATCCGCACTGACCTAGGGTGGAGTATCGTCGGAGGCTCCGCACCAGGGCTCAATGAAACTCAGTCAAGTTTATTTCATAGAATCACAATAAAGTAATTACCCCGAGTAACTCCAATGGATGTGACTAATGTAATAGAGTCAGATTTTAAGGACACAAAGGCAAGTGAAAATACTGTCTCACAAGAGGATCTTATCTTTTTGGACAAGCTCAAGGAGGGAATTAAGAAAAACAAACAAGGACACTGAGATGCCTCTTCCGTTCAGACAAAGGCCGCACTTATCCAACAACCGAAAGCTTGCTGAAATCAGACTCGAACACTTAAAGCGAAAGTTGAACAAAGACAAAAATTACAAAAGAAACTATATATCTTACATGAAAGACATGATTGAAAGGGGCGATGCTGAAGAAGTACACAATGAAGGAAAACAAGGTGAACGATGGTACATTCCCCATCATGGAATATATCACCCCAAAAAACCCACTAAACTACGTGTTGTGTTCGATTGTTCAGCCAAACACAATGGTACAAGTCAAAATGATCATCTTCTCCAAGGGCCAGACCTGATTAACAATCTAACAGGCATCGTCCTTCGGTTCAGACAACATCCTGTTGCTCTAATGTGCGATATAGAGAAGATGTTCCACCAGTTTCATGTCCAGCATTGCGACAGAGATTACCTGAGTTTTCTGTGGTGGAAAACGGCAACACAGAGACAAAGCCACAGGTATACAGAATGAAGGTACATCTTTTCGGTGCGGCATCATCCCCAGGGTGTGCAAATTACAGTCTAAGGTATTTAGCTAAAGAACACTGTCACACACACCCTGCAGGATCCATGGTTCATGGAAAAGGACCTTTATGTGGACGATGGAGTCACAAGCACAGACACAGTTGAAAATGCACTAAAGCTAGCACAAGAGGCCACAGAAATATGCAAGCACGGAGGGCTCCGTCTACACAAATTTATCTCAAACAGCGCTGCTGTTCTACAAATCATCCCGCCATCAGAATGTGCAATAGCGACAAAAACAAAAGACTTGACTTTTTAGGACATGCCACAAGAAAGGACTTTAGGCATCCAATGGAACATTGAAAGGGACTGTTTCAGATTTGACAACACTTTAAAGGACCAACCAGCAACCTGTCGAGGTATCCTATCTACTGTTGCATCCAGCTACAATCCCCTTGGCTTCCTGGCGCCATATGTGCTTTGTGGAAAAGGAATCCTGCAGGAAATGTGTCACCAAGGTATCAACTGGGACGAATCCCTGCCAGAAGCACTGAGGCCAAGGTGGGAGAGCTGGCAATGTGACTTTGCCAATTTAGACAAGGTGAACATAACTCGCTGTTACTTTCCTGATAGTTTCGGAGAGCTTAGCGAAATAGAGTTGCACCACTTTTCTGATGCGAGCATGAGTGGTTATGGACAATGCACCTATTTAAGAGCCATAAACATTAAAGAGGAGATTCTCTGTTCATTGGTAATAGCCAAAGTCTGTGTTTCTCCTACCAAGCTGACTACAATCCCAGAACTTGAGCTAGCTGCAGCTGTAGTTTCAGTCTCTGTTAGTAACTTGTTGAGAGATGAACTCCGCTACGCTCGTATCAAAGGGTTTTACTGGACTGATTCAAAAGTAGTTTTGGGCTATGTTAATAATGAGGCAAGTCGTTTCCACACTTTTGTAGCAAATAGGATTCAAAAGATTTGCCAAACTACAAGCCCTCAGCAATGGTTTTATGTGCTATCTGAAGAAAACCCAGCTGATAGTGCATCTAGGGGTAAATCTGTCACCAAACTACTCACATCTAACTGGTTCACCGGCCCCTCCTTTCTCTGGGAGAGAGACCTGCCCACTAAACAAAGTGCAGAGCTGGAATTGTCTCTTGGTGATCCAGAAGTCAGAAAAGCGCAGGCAATGTTAACCAAAGTTACAGAGACATTCAGCCTTGCTGAACATTTGTCCAAGTTTTCGTCATGGTCCAAAGGGGTCAAAGCTGTAGCATGTCTCATAAGAAGGGCCAAGAAAGTCGAATCAGATGGGCCGGCTACAGTGAGTGAGCAAGAAAGTGCAGTACAGGTCATCATTCAGGATGTACAAAAACAAACATATGGAAAGGAGATAAAACTGTTAATCAAAGGCAAACATCTCCCACAGCACAACAAACTGTTCCACTTGGAGGGAGGTGTAGGGAGATATAGTATAATTAATTAATGATTAATATGAATATTAATTATGGAAATTAATAATTAATATTTTATATCAAAAATATTAATTTATTTCGGGGGACCACCCTAGTTTTAACAGTTCTAAGGAAACTGGTCAGTATGGTCTCATTAATCTTAAAAGAAAGTGAATTCTCACTCATTTTCGATACAAATCTAAATTAAACAATGAAACAAGAAATTTCTTTATGGGGTTTTATTAAAGATTATGCAAGGTTAAAATATGAATAATAACAGGGGAAAGGACACAAGGGAATAATTAGGGACAATTGATGAGTAAACCAAAGAACGATAAAACTTGCTCTCAGAGGATTTTGTGAAACAAAAGGAAGTATGGATTATTGACTCTATTATTAAATGAGGGCTTTTACGGAGCGTTTAGAGGGGTTCGATGACGGTTTCTGAGGCCAAGGCTGTTATGTTTAGACAGTTAGACGCCAAACTTGTGTAACGTTTAGACTCACCCTGGGGTCGTGATTGGTCTCAGATCTTAGCGACTAGAGGTCCAGAGGTTCTCCAGAACCCTGTCGCAAGACGATGACGTAGGTCGCCTCCAGGATGGCCTGCCGTTTCCACTCAGTCTCTAGAGGGGCCGCCGTGGGCCTGGGAGATGTCCAAAAAGCGTCTCGTTACTGTCACAACTAGCCAAGCCTTTTAGCATCAGCGTCGTACACCGAGTAAAATTGAGTCTTTCAAAGTTATTACGAAGTCCACTGAAGGAGGTCTTAGCGGCTGTGTTGCTGGCTTAAAACTTGCTTGAGAAAGCTCGATTTAGTAAAGCTAACTCTTAGTAGGCGAGAAATCCTTTTAAAATAAAGCGAGGTAACTTCCTTTTGTTAGCAGGCTGGCAGCAAGTAAGCTACTTTGAGCAGCTGTGTGAAGAAGGAAAAACTTTAGCGTGGCAAGCTAAACTTGCAGGCTTTAAAGTACAAAGAAAATTTACGTTACACGAGGTCCGAAGCTTGTAAGAGTTGCCCAGGGCCGCACGGCCCTTGAGTGGACGCACAGACAGGAAGCGAAGTAAAGACAAGAGCGAAGAGAGCGTGTTCTTGGCCAGCGGTTACTTTTAACACTTTGGGGCGGGCGTGTCTCACGCATTCTTCCTGACAGAAGGGGAGTCGCTTTGGAAAGTTTAAATGTTTAAACTAAGTCTTAAAACTTTTGTTTCACCCTATTTTCCTTGGTTTTCGTAAAACACACAAAAACATTTGTACTTTTAGGATTATGCAAAGAAAATGCATTTGTCAGATTTATTATAAAAACATATATTCATTACATTTTATTAACATAAAACGTAACCCTGTAGAAATGGAATAAGGAATTAGTTGCCTTGTAAAACTCTTCGTCCTGGAAACAAACAGTATAATTGTTAGTACATTCACAATAATTCTAAATAATAAAATAACAAAATATTCTTTAATGGAATAATATGAAAATGTCCTTCTTGAGTGAGCAGAGTCATTTGTCCATTTGACCAAAAGGGGGTAGTGTTTGACCATGCCCGAATGACTATGATCAAAGACATTTTCACAACTGTCAATCAGGATTAGAATAAAGTGTTCTTGAGAAAGCTGGATGGACACCTTATCTACAGAATTTATGGCTTTTAGACATGTTGCCTATAGCGTCTGGATCTCTCCTTGAGTCCTTTTGACCTGGTTGGTCTTTGGTGCTGGTTGGACCTAGGTCCTGGCTTTTTGTGAAAACAAACAAAATTGTTAATTATAAGTCCTGAAGACTGGTTCAGTCTTATCCAAGCAAGAAACATCTGTGAATAGTTAAAAAGGACACGTTGCATCTCCTGTTGGTAAGATTTAGGTGTTAGTCCAAACTCCTGCTTGCTGGTGGCATCTGGAAATGATAAGTGGGGGTCGAGGACCGATCTGCTACAGAGGCTATTATCTATCAAAGACTCTTTCAAACACCCTATTGTGATTCCAAAGGAACATCATGTGACCAAACTCATAATAGCTCACTGTCACGACAAAGTAAAACACCAAGGAAAAGGTTTCACCATAAACAAAATCAGATCCAGCGGCTACTGGATCCCAGGGATGAGTAGAACCGTTGCTTCTTTCATCCAGTGTGTCATCTGTCGCAGACTCCGCAAGGCTCCAGAGGGTCAGAGAATGAGGGACCTACCTGCAGAACGCTTAGAGGCCTCTCCACCCTTCACATACTGGGGTATGGACTGTTTTGGCCCTTTTGTAACTACAGAAGGCCGAAAACAACATAAGCGGTACGGACTTTTGTTTACCTGCTTTTGCTCCCGCACCATTCACATTGAGCTTTTAGAAAACCTGTCCACTGACACATTCATTAATGCACTACCAAGGTGTTTCATTGCTATAAGAGGTACAATTCGCCAAATCCGATGTGATCAGGGAACAAACTTTGCTGACGCAAAGAATGAGTTTAAAACCACACTAAGTGAATTGGACACTGAGTACTTATCTGTCCCAAAAACAGTGCATCTTCGTAATGAATGCATCTCCCTCCATTCACGCAGGAGAAGTGTGGGAATGACAAATAAGGACTGTTAGAAGTGTATTAACTAATACTCTGTCACTTGCACATGGTAGACTGAATGATGCTTCACTAAGGACTTTATTCTACAAAGCTACAACCATAGTAAACAGTCGTCCACTGACTGTAGACAATCTTAACAACCCTAACAGCTTGGAACCACTTACCCCTAACCACCTGCTCCACATGAAATCCAGCACAACACTGCCCCCACCTGGTGCCTTCCTAAAGGAGGACCTCTATGGAGCAAAGAGATGGCGTTGCGTGCAATTTTTAACTGAGCAGTTCTGGTGCAGGTGGAGGCGGGAGTATCTGCACAACATTATTGCTAGACAGCGCTGGCACTCACCAAAAAGAAATCTAAGAGAAGGTGATATTGTGTTGGACATTGATGAACTGTCACCCAGAGGTGAATGGAGACTTGCCAGAGTATTGGAGACTGTTAGCAGCAAAAAAAAATGTTTATTGTTTTCTGATATAACATACACTCATAATTTGGTGGGAGTGTAAATAACCATAATTATATTTTGTTTCATGGAAAAGGCTGATTGTCTTTTATTTTGAAATTTTTTTTGGAAATGGTTGACTTCCGATTTAGATTACGCGCCTTTGTATTCCGGGGAAGCGCCCTGGCTAGTGCAGTTTTCGTAATATGTAGCTTGGTTCAATTAAGGCAATAAATTCATCACGGAGCCATGGTTAACATGTATTCATATTTACAGCCCCTCTGTACAGGCAAAAGGTAAGAAGCTAGATATGAGCATTTTGTCTACTAATATGTTTATTTTGCACAAATGTAGAACTAGAACTGATCTGTTACATGTTTTGCATAGTTTTCAGCTCTTATGTTGGTGATATGGTGAAGGTTCAAATTAAATTAAACATCATAAAACCATCAGTAAGTCTCATCCTTAAACTGAGGGGCATGTTACACGTAGACTCCAGTAAAGTAACTTAAGTTTGAGATTAGACAGTAATGTAATGTAATGTAAGTAATAATTGCCATTAAACACGCAATTTCGTCTTTAGTTTCTCTGTTTGTCTTAAGCCTTAATACTTAGAACGTTGCGTTTGTTTTCCTCTGAACTGAAACAGCTGAAGCTTACAAAGTGAAGAGAAAAATACTTTTGGCAGAGTGCTTTAGAATAGACGGTGTAATTAAATTTAATGTACAACATATCCTGTAACTACAAGTCTTTGCTTTTCTTTTATTCAGTCAAAAGTTTCACTGTTTAGCTTAAACCTAATTTTCTAATCTTCTAAACCTAACCTTCTGCGTTACTTGCATCTCCTACAACCTGTTTGTAAAAGTATCATCATGCTGCATTTGACAGATGCTCTTATTGTCAGTAAATAAGAAGCAACACACTGTGACATTATTATGAATTCAACCTTTTCAGATATATGAACAGTCTAAGGTTTCCTCCAACTACCTTCCAGTCACAAGAGCCCCTACTCTCTGAACTTCCTTTAACAAATATTACAGTGCTTAACATTCACACTGGTCGTAAATCAAATGTAGACACAATTGCAACAATCTAAATAGCATTCATTCATACTTTCATATGTGTTCAGGTCTTTCTGTACTTTTATTTATTTATTTTTACATATTTTGATGATTTCTTGTCTGAAGTACAATAAAAAGTAAAATGCCAAACCCAATCCACATGTCCACAAATCCACATGTTATTTAACAATGATCTCCTTTCAGCTGTTGTCAAAAAAGCACAATTAAGCACTATTAAGTATTAAGCTATGCCTCATAAAAACTGTTCTGTAGAATGTTTAGAATAAAAGCTGGGTTAAGGTCATGTGTCAGTAAAGCACTCTTAGCATTTAACACTCTTAGCAAAACAATAGACAATGCATATATATGATCTAAAATACATTTCTAAATGTCTTAAATATTAAGTACATCTGAAAAGGAAAATGAGGTAAATGTGCATTTATACATTGCTTTTTTTCACCCTTCTGGGACACCCAGAGCACTTTACATTGTGCTTCCATTCACCTCATTCACACCTGGGACAGACAAAGATGGTTTTGGGTCACAGAGGGAAAGAGTAAATTACAAAGCTGAATGAAATTCTCCTTCATTTCTCACTTCTTTACCTATGTTTATGAACAACAAGGACAAAACTATGTTTAGTAAAAAGAAAAGAAACTCACAGCAAACAGACAACTTTAGACAACTGTCTAGTTAAATATTTTTGTACGAATTTAACTGCATTAGGTGAACTGGGGAAAAGTGGCTGTGTCGATGCCTGTTCAAAACACCTGAAGTCTAAAATGGTTGATTATGGGAATCTGCTTATCGCTAAAGATTGCTGTTAATCTGATTTGTAATCAAACAATCTACTTTTATGCACAAAGGTAAAGGTTTATTAAGGTTTATCTCTCTGCTCAGTAGTTGGACAAAGCAGAGCACTGAGGTCAAGTTGTCTTGTGGATAAGTCCCAAGTTAACCTGTGACATTTCAACAACTTGTTTTAGACTTTGGTGTGAGCTTGGTGATAGGTTAACAGTAAAATCAGAGCAGTTCAAGTACAAATGTTTACATGTTCTTGCTCGTTGGGCTTCTTAAGTGTTTGCGGAGTAAACGTGTTTAGAACAAGCGGCACACAGAGCACATTTTCTACATGAATAGAAGTCGTCTTTCTCTACAGTTTGTCACGGTGCTTTGTCTCGGCAAAGTACCACATCTATCAAATGACTGCTCTCATCTACAAGACCCAAATGGTTTAAAGTGTGACAGTCACTTGCTGCTACAGCAGGACTTCTTCTGGCTTTTAAATCTCTACTGTCCTGACAGTGTCCTGTCTACACTGTTAAACCAAATAAGTACATGTAACACATAGAGGTTTTCTGTTGTCATTTCTCTTCAATAAACCTTTTTGAAAAGTTTTTATATACTTCATATTGACATTGTCATAAATACTGGTTTTACGGTCATTTCTGTTTCCAGCCTTTGAAGTGTCACTATAAAAAATAAATGTTCTGTGAACAATCAGAACCAGTTTAATGTTGTGGAGTTGCCTTTTTAAAGAGAACTAATGGATAAATGTATTTTTCTTGAGTTTGATGGTAAAGAGCAAATGTAAACTCATAATGTCTAAGGCTTGTGAAAGTTCTTTCATCCAACACAGACTTCACAAGTGAAAAATATAAAAGGTCAAAGGTCAAGGGCGGAAACGTAACAGAAGCAAACATTCAAATTTCATCATCATGGGGTTTTCAAAACTTTGAAGAAGAAACGTATGTTTTATTCTTTCAGAGGGAGACAGAAGCTACATTTATATGCTGTATATTTATTCACTAAGGGTATTTATTAATATTAGTTTGTGCTTAATTATAGTGTGTGTAATGAACAAAATAGAAGAGAACTTTACTTTACTGTTTACCAGTGGAAATTTTCCTTCAGCTCACCAGTACACGAGACAGATTATACACAAATATACAACATAAAGTACAGTCAGTCATAAACACATGGGAGAAACAACTTTTTAAAGACAGCTTTAGTTGCCGGAATTACTCCAGAGACAAAAGCTCACATAATAACAGTAAGAGTAGCCTCAACTGTTTTATTCTCATTGTACTGAACCAGATTAGAGTTTGTTGATTGCAGGTAACTCAGTTATAAGTTTTAAAAGAAGTTGCACAGCACGAGCACCATGTCCACGCCAGTATTTCTTGTAGTATTTCTTGATTTAAAGGATGTTGCTCATGTTACACAAGTTAAACGGAGATCGTCTGGATCAACTGGTGACAGGGCTGCCCAGTTTACATCAAGTTATAATCCACAAACCGCTCTCGAATCAAAGCCGTCTACGTTTGTTCTTTCTCATCAACACCAACTGTCCGCTGTAAAAAATATCACATCCATGTCATTTAGGATAACATAATACCTATATTTCCTGGTTTGTAAAAGTGGGGTCCTAGTGAGGAACACCCACAAAAATAACATCTGCATGTCGCCAGATAACCGGCTTCGCCAGTTGATCCGTCACACCAGTCATCACCGGCTCAGGCCTAATAATAATAATAATATTTTTTTTTTTAAATAGCACTTTTCCACCTACTGTAGTAGGCACTCAACACACTTTATATACATTAAACTATTTACCAGTGTTACAGGACACCACTGGAGGCAATGTAGGTTAAGTGTCTTGCCCAAAGACACAACGACAGTATGTGGGGTAGAGACCATAATTCAACCTCCGGCTACTATAGTAAATTATGATTTCTTAATTTTCATGATTGCACATTTAACCCTATTAATTAGCCTAATATATGGCTGTAGGTACCTGTACACTGGCGTGGAGGAGAAGTAGACGTTTGATGGAGCGCTGCTGGTGATGGAGAAATTGCTGAATTAAAGTTAACAACAGAGCTGAGCTCCTTACTTTAGATTGATGGCTCCTGAACATTTGAATTATCATCCTCTCGCGTTCTTGGTCTTTTTGACACAAACTTTAGTCATTGATTGTTTATATAGTGGATATAATCCGTCCATTGGTCCCCTATTTACTGATATTGTCGTTACGACTCGGCAATAAAATGGCCATTACATCCGGATAGTTTTTAGATAGCATAAACGGACGTAATAATCCCCGCATTATACAAAAATGGAATATTACATTTTTATTTTTTGTATAATGCGATTAACCGATTAAATTCTTTAATTGTTGCCCAGCACTAGTAAAAACATAAAAATCTAGCTAAGAGTAATGTAAAAAACTTGATAAGATCAGTGGCTAAAGTTGGAAATAACAAAAAAAAAGTAAAGCTGGCATGAGCAAGCAGAAATACTTCTGCACTCTTACAGGAGTAAAACTAAAAGGTTGCTGAACACCTGATCTGCTGAATAGATACATTTTCAGGCCAAAGCAGAGATTTTGAGGGATGAGACTTCTTAATAGCATGACTCCTCAGTGCTTTAAATAGGGTAAGGGTTTTTTCAGATAAAATATATTTTATTGAATACAAGGCATGTACAAGGGATAGCCAATGTTCACAAAACACTCCAATAAAGTCAGTTGATACACAGAAAACACACACAAAGTTGACTTAAATATAAAAATCAGGATATTGGCAAGAATAGTGTATATTCAAGCGTTTCAAGTGCGCATGTTTTACAAAACATTGCACAGAGCTTTAGTGACAAACATCCAGAGTACGCTACAAGTGACCTCCCTGGGCAGTCTCTTTATTGAACTGATCATGTAACAAGGATGACTTGTTACACCAAATAGGCTCCAGTCACATGTGACTAAGCAAAAATCAATGAAGGAATGAAATAAAAAATGTAGTACCTTCAATCCTCCAAATCAACCAGAAAAGTATTAAAAAGTAAAATATGTTAAATCTTTTATGTAGGTCTACCTCTTTTCACTTTAATGAGTGTTCTGTCATTAATGGGTGCTGGGTGCTCCTGAGTGACTGTCCACTGCTCCACTGGATGGGTTAAATGCAGAGACTGAATGTACCCATAGGGATAATAAAGTTTAATATTCGCAAAGATGCCTAAATGGGATGTTAGCTGTGTTTTCACAAGAGAAATGGCAAGGTTATTTTCAGTTCGGAGCTCAGCTCTGGAGCAGCTGGCGGTGATGGCAGATGTATCCACTGTGTGTGAAGTGAACTAAATACAGTGGAGTCAGATGCACTGTGTGAGTTTCTACACAAAACAGAAAACTTTATAAACTTGTAGGCATTCTTCTGTCAAAACTTCTTCTTGTGTTTAATGGCATCTTACATTACAAATCAGGGGCCAAATGATGCCAGGTGTAAATTCAGACATTTGCAACATTCAGTTTTTTTACAGTGACACATTTCCTATTATTTATTTTTGGCATATGGCTGTTGGCTATTTACACAAGAACAAAAATTGTGCCATTTTTTGTTTTCCCTTTTTAATTTCCACTTTAACCAAATAGAATATTTCTAGAGACTGCAGTGAAACACTCTGATGTATTTACCATACTACTGTATTTGCGTTGTGATTCGTCCTGTTAGTAGTCCAATAATCCATCCCTGAGCTTCCCTTTGACAGATTAAAGATTAAAAGCGTCCCCCCCCACCCACCCACACACACACACACACACACACACACACACACACACACACACACACACACACACACACACATTCACAGCGCTTCTTTGCCTGAAGCTAATACCTCTGCACACTGAATAAGCAGAGTTTTGGCATTTGATAATTAAGCATCCTGTAGTGCATTGCCCTGACCTTACTTTAAAGACCAAATGGATATGGTGCAAAAACAGCAGTGCTCTTCAGAAGAAGTGCACAAAAACGTGTCATTATGTCTCTTTCCAGATCACTTGGTCTTTTAATCAAAAAGAATAAAAGGAAACACAGAGTGGCACTAAATTTGTTACATACAAAGTATTTATCTACAGCCTATAGATCATTAGAGCTGTTTCTGTCTATTACATGTAATCACAGTGAACAGTAAGCAGTGAAGTCTGTGAGGGACACTGAATTCATAGAGAGTTGGAGCTGTGGTGTATTAAAAGTATAGCCCACTGCATTAACTTCACTAAAAGTAATGTGACTAGTCAATCTATGAGATTTTAGTTGACTGTGACCTAATAAGTCAACACTACACAACACAACACAACAGAATGTTTTTTGGGGAACAAAACCCAACCATGCCTCTTAAATTTACACTGTCAAAAGTAGTGTAGCTGTATTCTATTTCTTGCCAAAGGTGTGTAATGCACAGTAACACTAGAGTGATGATTTTCACAATCTTTTCACAAACACAATCAACAGCACAGCAAACTGATTAGAAGAGATTTTAGCTTAAGTTAGAAAAAAGTGCATTAACCACAATAAACAAGGGCTGAGTTCTGTATGGATTGAAAATATTCACACACACCATGTTAGGAGACCCTGTTGAGTGTGTGTTTGACCTGCATAGTCATTGGAATTACATTAACAAGCAACATGCACAACAAGCCTCTGAAGTGATTTTAAGTCTGTGATTCACTGTGAGCAGCATCAGTAGGGCTTGCTGTCATTCTTAGAGCGCTTCAGCTGCACCTTGAGTCTCTTCATCCCAATCTGGAACCCATTCATAGACTGGATAGCTGCCTGTGATGACACAGGGTTATCATAACTCACAAAACCTATAGGAAACACACACCCAAAAGTACAAACACATTTTTAGAATCAATGGTACACATTAACAGAGGAAATTAATGAATAAATTAATGTATTTAAATTAGCTACTTTATATTTTTTGCCTCCTTGCAATGCGTGTTAACAAAGAATGTGTGATTATAGAATTAGAACTGACCAAAACACTTGCTGAGATTAGTTTGCTTGTCAATGAAGACCTTGGCTGAGATGACGTTTCCAAAAGGCATGAACATCTGGAGGAGGTCCTGGTCCCCAAACTCTTGGGGTAGGTGGTAGATAAAAAGGTTGGCACCTTCTGGACCTGACAACAATATTTAGGAAAAAATGGGTTTTGTGCAAACGGGAAAAAAAGTCATTTAGAAGTAACTTTTTTTTTAATGTTGCAATTAGAGAATCAGAATCAGAATTACTTTTATTCATCCCCAAGGGGAATTTTTTTTGTTACAAACATGACAAACATGCAACCGACCAGTGCAAGAAAGTTTCTTTTTAAAGTAAATATAACCTAACTATAAAATATAGACTATGATATTCCTAACAATCTATTTACATATTAACATGATACATATTCACATATTACCTATTTACATCATGTACAGTTTACAAGTTTACAAGTGGACTTAATATTGTACAGTAGAAAGAATATTGCACAGTGACTCTACAGAGGATTTACAGTACAGAGTTCAGAAGTTTAATGGAGACTGGCAGGAATAATTTCCTGTGTCTTTTGGTGGAGCAGCGTGGCAGTAACAGTCTATTGCTAAACGAGCTCTTGCAGCTGACCAGTACTTTGTGGAGCGTGTGGAAGGGAAAGTCCAGAATAGTCCTGATTTTGGACAACATCCTCCTCTCCGACATGACAGTCAGAGAGTCCAGCTCCTCCCCTAAAACATGTCCGCCCTTCTTGATGATCTGTTTGAGTCAATTAGTGTCCCTCATGCACAGTATAATTGCACATCAACACAACTCTGGACTTTAACAGACTAGTTTTTGGTGCATTTATGCATTTTGCTTTGTTGTTACTGTATAATTGCTTTGGATAAAAGTGTCTGCTAAATGACTAAATGTAAATGTAAATGTAGTAAGAGTCGAGTCGGAATTGAGCCATTGTAACCCAGTGTATCGGCCCACTCTATGCACTACTGTTGAAAGAGAAATTGTATCTTCAATAAGCATGCCTTGATTTTTACTCTTTATCTTCTGGTAGCCCTGAATCAGAAATGGCAATATACAATACATATATTATATATACTATATACTGTATATACAATATATATCAGGGGTTTAATGGTACACAAAAGTCACATTTTGATTCGGTTTCGGTTCTTGAAAGGTTTGGTTTGGTACATGTCGGCACACAACTTTTGACTTATCCACTTGTTTTTGCCCGTTATTGTTTCTGAGATTCTGACGAGGAAGGCAAAATGTTCCTATATACAAGACCTTAATGATGTGGGAGGGTCTGGCTTCATGTTGAGCATTTAAAGTTTATGAAGAAGAACAAAATTATAATGCTTAGTACCTTCTTGCATGTAGTCTCATATTTTAATTTATGTATTGGCATTGGATTCAATGTACAACAGATTTTTTATTTTTTTATCTTTTCTTGTGATTGTTGTTCTCTCACTGTGCTCCAGAGGCAAG
The DNA here is from genome assembly GCA_024349245.1 of Neodontobutis hainanensis. NCBI lineage: Eukaryota > Metazoa > Chordata > Actinopteri > Gobiiformes > Odontobutidae > Neodontobutis > Neodontobutis hainanensis. Next base: position 24,602 of record JALDNG010001340.1, read on the forward strand.
AGTAAACCAGACAGAAGTGAAATATGCTGAGATGCAACTCTTCCTCATCTACCCATAGCAAATAATCATTTACTATAGGTTTTAAATAGTGCTGGGCAAGTTAACGCGTTATTTTTGTGTTAACGCATTAATGAATTAACGCCGACAATTATTTTATCGCTGCGTGAACGCCGCCAATTAATATTGTGAAAGATGTCGGTCTGAAGAACATTCTTAGGATTGCAACGAAAGACTGCACGTATGAGCCGCCCTAATGACGCACCATCTCAAGAAGAATACACGAGTTGTATGAAAAGGAGAGGACTGAGTCACGTGATGGAGAGCTGGGAAATGGCTGTACTTTAGAGCACAGCTCCGTATACCCACCATTAATTAGACCAATTTGTATATATTGGCTTCGCAAAACAAAGTAATCTTTGATAGATAACTTGCATGCAACTTGAAACATTCGATAGATATCAAAATGACTTCTTCCAAATCATCAATTCGAACTTGAAAGATCTTTTTGCTGAAATCAGTCAAATGAATACTACTCTGCAAGGAGTAGCAAGTGATGTGACGACTATTAAAGCGACTACTACAGAACTAAGAGAAGCGATTAGCTCGGTACAGGCCAGACTCGACAAAGCTGAAAATCGCATTTCACACATAGAGGGTGCATCAGATCGCCTGGCCGGGGACACAGAAAAGATGGCGAAACGTGTAGACGAAATTTGGAATAAAGTTGAAGATCTGGAGAATCGCAGTAAACGGAATAACATAAAAATAATCGGACTCAAGGAAGGGAAAGAAGCTGGATATAAAATGAGCGAGTATGTACAAAAGATCATGTCGGAGGGGCTTGCGCTGACGGCCCGGAGTTCGAGATTGAACGCAGTCATCGGAGCCTTGGGTCTAGGTCTAATAGTGATCAACCCCCCCGGATTGTGTTGGTGAAATTTCTACGTTACACCGCGAGAGAGAAAGTCCTAGAAGCAGCAAAAAAGAGCAGAGGATTTGAACGGGAGGAATGTAAGATTTCTATTTCCGAGGATATGTTGAGGGAGAGGAAAAAATTCTGCAACAAAGAAGTTACTCTCGGACCGCGAAGTTCGACATACTCTGGCTCAACTTTGAGGTTCACCTGGCAGGGGAAATGGATGAGTTTTACTGATCACTTGGCAGCGGAAAGGTACATAAAAGAACACATCTCACTACAAAGAAGTGACAAGTAAATCACCAGGACTACTGGCAGTATAATATGTAAGACAAAGCATAATGAATCGTGAGGTAGTGGTGGGGACGGGGGAAGCTTTGGGGTCTGTCTTCCCGAGTCAGCGGCTGCGCGCGGACTGCGAGCATTACGGACCAAAGGTTTGACACAGAAATGGGATTGCTGCCCCTTATGGGCAGTGTTTTGAGTTTGTTTAGTTTTTCTTTTCCTTTATTGGTTTTGTTCTCAGTAATTTTTTCAAGGTTTTTTTTGTTTAGAAAATGTTGGAAATTTGGTTGGTTGGTTTTCTATCAGTAAGAGCGGCAAGTATAATACCAGTTTATATGGCAAAGTTTCATTTATTTATTTTCTTTCAATATGGAACAAAGAAGCTTCATCGGAGCACATCAGGTGCAAAGAGTTACATTTTACAAGTGTGTGATGGATAGACAATGTGTAAACATTATATCTTGGAATATTAATGGCTGTGGGTCACCTGTTAAAAGGAAAAAGATACTGGCTTATCTTAAAATCAAAAATCTGACATTGCCTTACAAGAAACACACTTTAAAGATGAAAAGGAAGCCCTGAGACTTCGACGTGACTGGGTTGGGCAGGTTTTTCATAATTCTGTATCAAGCAAGAGGAGTGGAGTAGCCATTCTAGTGAGGAAGAAAATACATTTTGTTTTGTTGAATCAACATAAAGACAAGGAAGGTTGATTATTATGCATAGAAGCAAAGCTCAACCATGTTAAAGTAGTGTTGTGTAACGTATACGCACCAAATAAAGTAGAGCCTCAATTTTTTTTAAGATATTGGCTAGCCTCAAGGGGTATGTAATACTTGGAGGTGACTTTAATCAGACTATGGATTGCATCCTCGACAGAAGTCCAAGCAACATCAGAATAAGCCCTAGAGATAGGGCTGCTATTCATACTCTGAAAGATGACAATGAATTAACAGACATTTGGAGAATGGTCAATCCGCCAGAGAAGGAATACACATTCTTCTCTAATAGCCATAAGACCGTTTCAAGAATTGATTATTTCCTGAATTCTATTTTTAACTGACTCGGTCATAGACTGTATAATTGGAGTAATAAGACTCACAGATCATGCGCATGTGGAGTTAAAATTAGAACTGAAGGTAGATTGCGAAAAGAGAGTGAGATGGAGACTAAACACATTTATGCTGGAGGATAAGGTCTTGGTAGATTCATTGCAAAAGGACATAAATATGTTTTTTGAAATTATAATCAGGTCAACTTCAAGATTAGCAACAGTATGGGACACGTTTAAATCATTTATCAGGGGAAATGTATTGCTTATGCTAGTAGGAAAAAAGAAAGTGTTAAAAAGTGAAACTCTTAGAAAAGCAAATTAAGAATCTAGAGAAAGAATTGGTGACAGGTTTTACGGATTTGAAATTTAAACAACTATGTAAATTAAAATTTGATCTTAATGACCTTTTTAATAAAAAGGCAGAATATGCTTTATTCAAATTGAAGAGCAAACATTATGAGAGTGGGGACAAAGCAGGGAAACGTCTGGCTAGGCAGATAAAGCAACATGATGCATCTCATATCATAATAGCAATTAAAGAAGGAGAGAAGGTGCTCACCTCCAACAAAGACATTAATAGGGTTTTTAACCAATTTTATTCAAAACTGTATACATCAGAATCCAATTATAATCAGAAGGAATTAATAGACTTTCTAGCTAAGATTATGTTACCCTCCTTAACTCCTGAAGAATGAGACTCAATGGATGCACCAATAACTCAAGAGGAAGTCAGGAAAATTATAATGTCTTTAAAATCTGGGAAATCACCGGGCTCTGATGGATTCCCTGTAGAATATTATAAGAAGTTTGTCGAGGAGTTGATCCCAGTATTAACTGAGGTTTATTCAAAGGTACTTGAGGAGGGTATGCTACCCGATACTCCTAATGAAGCCTTAATATCATTCATACCAAAACCAGGAAGAGATGCGGTGGATCCTGCGAATTACTGTCCAATAAGTTTACTAAATGTAGACCTAAGAGTATTAACTTAATTATTAGCCTCACGATTAGAAAATATTTTACCTAAAATTATACATGGAGACCAGGTGGGTTTTATTAAAAACAGGTCCTCATCTGATAATATGAGAAGGCTATTACATCTCATGTGGATGAATCATTCAAGTCTAGATCCCATTGCCGCAATATCACTGGATGCAGAGAAGGCCTTTGATAGAGTGGAGTGGGGGTTTCTTTTTGAGCCTTGGAGAAATATGGTTTTGGATCAGGTTTTGTGAAGTGGGTTAAAATTCTTTACTCCAATCCGAAAGCAGCTGTAATAACTAATGGAGTAACTTCTCCTTTTTTTAAGATATCTAGATCTTCCCGTCAGAGCTGCCCTTTTAGTCCACTACTTTTTACATTAGCTTTGGAACCGCTTGCTTCGATGATTAGAAAAGAACCAAAAATTACACGTGTTTTTTGCGGGGGAAAGAGAACATAAATTACTATTATATGCTGATGACATATTGCTAATAGTTAAAGACCCTGCAGGTTCTTTACCAATACTTCTTAAATTGATTGAGTCTTATTCTAAATTCTCAGGATATAAAATCAATTGGCATAAATCAGAGGCTATGCCAGTGTCAGCAACGTGTTTTTCTTCCTCAGTCAGTGCATTTAAGTTTAAATGGATGCATAAAGGACTAAATATTTAGGCGTTCACCTGAGCTCTAACTTAGAGAACATAATGAATTTGAATATGGATCCTCTGTTGCAGAAAATACAAGCAAAATTAGATAGTTTGGGAAAACTGATGTTAACTCTATGGGGGAAGATTAATCTTATAAGAATGGTGGTAACCCGAGTTTAATTATATATCATGGATGGTCCCTATAGTCATGCCACACCAGATATATAAACAATATAATATTATGATTAAGAAATTTTTGTGGGAGGGTAAAAAACCTAGGATTGGCTTTGAAAAATTATGTTTCCCTAGAGATAGAGGGAGGTTAGCGTTACCAGATGTAGAGCTTTATAAAATAGCATTTGAAATTGCTAAGCTTGCTAGACACTGGGGAGAGGAAGATTCAGGGAAAAGACCCTTGTTTTGGGGACAATGGTTTAGAAGCGGAATATGTACATTAAAAGATTTATTTAGTGAGAATAAGCTTTTATCTTACGATAACTTAAAAGAGAAATTTAATCTAGTTGGTTGGGATCATTTTTGGAAATATTTACAGATTACGAATTGTTTGGAGACAAAATTTACTATGGGAGAAGACAAGAATATTTTGGAAAAAATTTGTGAACTACCAAAACCTCTTCAAAAAGCATCCAATTTTTATCAACTTAGTTTAATAATTGGCGATAAGAATTGTGAAAACCTGAGATTGATTTGGCAAAGAGACATTAATAGCAATATAGATAAAGACACGTGGAGAAGAATTGTGTCCAACAGTGGGAGATACATTAAAGAGGCGAGAAGTAAATTGATCCAATACAAGGTATTACACAGGTATTATTATACAATTGTCCGACTTGCCAGAATGGGTTGTCTGAATGAAAATAAGTTCTGGAAATGCAAGACAGAAACGGGCACATACATAAATGCGCTATGACAATGCACAAAGATACAACCGTTCTGGATAACTGTGTTGAAATCTCTTGAAATATGTTTGGGAAATGACCTTCCATTGTCATCAAGGTTATGTCTTTTAGGAGACAAATCTCAATCATATCAAAAAAACTGAGTTCCCCCTTTTTACTGTGGGTATAGTTACAGCAGTAAGACTGATACTTAGGTTTTGAAAAGAGATTCAATGTCCTACATTTAAAATGAGGATTGAATTTATGTTTGAAAATGCATCATATGAAAAAATGTTAGCTAAAGTAAATGGAAACCAAACAGATGTTGACATGTGGGACAGTTTAGTTCGGAATGTGGCCTCAGGACATTGCTGATATTGCGTCCATACTTGTACTGTGACTTGTTTACCCTGTTTTGTTTTACAATGGTTATTTTTTGGTGTTGCTTCTTTGTTTGTAAATGATTGTCATTTTATTTTATGCTTGCATTGTTTTGTATTGTTTTAACCGGTATGTTATGTATAAGTAAAACCAATAAAAAAACTTAATTAAAAAAAAAGAAAAGGAGAGGACTACAAAAGCGACGGTGTTACAACGTGCACCAACTGTTGCCCTCACTGGAGACTACTGGACATCGCTAGGCAACCATAATTATCTCGCGGCGTTACAGTGCATTATATTGATGAACAGTGGGAACTGCACTCACATGCTCTGACTGTAATGAAAACACAAAACAGACTGTAGGAGACAGATCATGGGTGCACTGTGTGTGTGTGTTTGTGTGTGGGTCTGGTGATGAAGAGGCGGAGCTCACGGGAGCGCAGGCACGTGCACGTAGGTCTGTAAAGGTGTGCACTTTCAGCAGGCCAGGTGGTTAAGAGTCAGCCGCAATTTTTGTTAAAGCCAACAGCAAAGCAACACAAAGCATACTGAACGGCTGAGATTATATATTTATCTGTTTATGCATCTGCTCAGCTGTATTATTTAATCTGCAATAAATCAAACGCACATCAGATCTGAGATTATTTGTTAATTATAGTCTCTAAGCACGTCACAGCTTTTAGCACCAACAGGACCCAACTCTGACCCTCACCGCGGCTTCAAGGTTCTATGAAAAGCCGCTACACAGACATTTATATTGTTTACATTGTTATGATCGAGGTTCTGGACATAACTTGTTTTTCTATAACAAACTAAACAAAATATTAATGCCCCGGCAGATGCAAATATTTTTGGTTTAATATTTAGTTTGATTACATTAATGCTTAAATTGAGATTTACAAGAAATATTTCAACTGCTACTAACTTTTAACTGCAGTAAAAAGCACCTTATTTGTTTAAAGTGTTTGCAAACCAAATGTTATTGCACTTTTGTTTATATAGCAGTATGTTCAAAATAAAAGTATGCAATACACACATTTTTTATTTATTATAAAATTGTTTGTATAATGCGATTAATCGCAGAACTTTGTGCGATTAATCGCGATTAAATTCTTTAATCGTTGCCCAGCACTAGTTTTAAATGATTATGTAGTTTGAATGTATTTTGAATACTTTATGCTCTGTAGCTTCAATGTTGATTTAAGAGCAACATGCACTAGGTTACAGAAGCAGTCTGTGAGACTCTGCTGACTAGATTTATAGATTATTAAACTGATTGACGGGAGTTAGTTTCACAGTGGAAATGGAGAAAAGAAAGTTTTGAAACCTCAGATAAAATTGCTAAATAAACAGCATCACCTCTAGCTCAGCCCTGGCAGTGAGTATATATAAAAAAAAACTTTGTCCTTCACCCTCCGCGGGTGGTCTCATCCTTCAAGCTCGGGTCCTCTACCAGAGGCCTGGGAGCTTGAGGGTTCTCGCAGTATCTTTGCTGTTCCTAGTACTGCACTTTTCTGGACCGAGATGTCTGGTGTTCTTCCAGGGATCTGCTGTAGCCACGAGCCCCGAGTGCTCCGATGACCACGGGCACCACTGTCGCCTTCACCTTCCAAGTCTTTTCTAGCTCTTCTCTGAGCCCTTGGTATTTCTCTAATTTCTCATTCTTCTTTTTCCTGATGTTGCAATCACTTGGTATTGCCACATCAACCACAACGGCTTTCCTCTGCTGTTTGTCCACCACCACGATGTCTGGTTGGTTCGCCATTACCATTCTGTCAGTCTGAATCTGGAAGTCCCACAGGATCTTGGCTCGGTCATTCTCTACCACCTTTGGAGGTGTTGCCCACTTTGACCTTGGGGTTTCTAGTCCGTACTCCTTGCAGATGTTACTGTACACTATGCCAGCCACTTGGTTATGGCGTTCCATGTGTGCTTTCCCTGCCAGCATCTTACACCCTGCAGTTAAATGTTGGATTGTCTCAGGGGCCTGTTTGCACAGCCTACACCTTGGGTCTTGTCTGGTGTGGTAGATCTGGGCCTCTATTGCTCTGGTGCTCAGGGCTTGTTCCTGTGCAGCCATGATGAGTGCCTCTGTGCTGTCCTTCAGTCCGGCCCGTTCTAGCCATTGGTAGGATTTCTTGATATCAGCCACTTCAGTTATGTTCCGGTGGTACATCCCATGTAGGGGTTTGTCCTCCCATGATGGTCCCTCCTCCAGCTCCTCTTCCGTTGTTCCCCATTGCCTGAGACATTCACTAAGCACGTCATCTATTGGGGCCTTATCTTTGATGTACTTGTGGATCTTGGATGTTTCATCCTGGATAGTGGCTCTCACACTCACTAGTCCACGGCCGCCTTCCTTACGGCTAGCGTACAGTCTCAGGGTGCTGGATTTGGAATGGAACCCTCCATGCATGGTGAGGAGCTTTCGTGTCTTAACGTCCGTGGTCTGTATCTTATCTGGTGTTTGGCTCCTCTGGTTTCTTTTCCGATGCCCTTCTGTGCTTTGCTCATGTATTGATCCATGTGCCCACTTATCTTAGCCGAGATGATGCCTGACATGAGCTTCCATGTTGTGGAGAGACAGGTTATTGGTCGATAGTACCCTTTGTGGGATCCTTCAGGATCAGGATTGTACGCCCTTCGGTAAGCATTTCAGGGTGCGTCCCATCCCTTAGCAGCTGGTTCATTTGTGCTGCAAGGCGCTCATGGAGTGCAGTGAACTTCTTTAGCCAGTAGGTGTGTAGGTGTGGATCCTGTCAGGGCCCGGTGCTGTCCAGTTTTTCATACCTGAGACTCTTTCTTGGATGTCTGCCGCTGTGATGGTAACTGGATTCTGTTCAGGGAGGTTGCTGTGGTCCTCTTTCAGAGCCACCAGCCACTGTGCATTGCTGTTGTGTTGATGCCTCCTCTCCCATATATTTTTCCAGTATTGTTCAGTTTCCAGCCTTGGTGGGTTGGCTCTGCTGTTATTATTACCCTGCCACTGAGCGTACACTTTCGCAGGTTAAGTTGCGAACAGCCGGTTTATTCTTCTGGCTTCATTCTCTCTTGTGTACCTCTTTAGGCGGCTGGCCAAGGCTTGGAGCCTTTGTTTGGCAGTTTCAAGTGCTTCAGGTATTGGCATCTGGTTGTACCTATTGGGTACTTGTTTTCTCATTGCACCTTTTTTGGCCTCTGTCAGTTGGCTCACTTCTCTCCGTGCCTTCTTGATTTTAGCCTCCAGCCTTTGTTTCCACGGTGGGTATTGTTTATCATGGTTCCCATGGTTGCTCTTATAGCCAAGCATCTCGAGGATCACTGCTGCTGAGGTGTATATCAGCTCATTGGTTTCAGTGATGGTTGCGGTAGGGATCGCACTCAATGCTGCATTCACATCTTCTAGGAGACTTTCTGATGGTACTTCACTTAGCCGTTGTAGTTGGCGTCGGGGTTGCCTTTCATTCATTCTCGCCATGATCTTGTCTTTCAGGTCAGTCGCTGCCTCGTTCAGCGTTATTGCACTTATTGGGGCTTCGTACCCAATCTCTGGTTGGGGAGCCCTCGTTGGCTCCCCACTGACCTCTCGTCCTGGCTCCCCCTTGCCGTAGCATTTGTGTTGTATCTCGTCAATCTCAAGTTGTGATAGCAGTTGCCGCTTGTGGATGTTGGAACACTGAGCTACTAGGTGCTTCGATCTAAGCGTGGACTGTGGGTTTCGAAGTAACCATTCATCCCACATCCTCTTCATGTAACCCCTCTGACTAGGGTTACTGGAGTAGTAGCATTCCAACAGAGCCTTGTTATCGCAATAACATTTGGTTTGCAATAACATTTGGTTTGCAAACACTTTGAACAAATAAGGTGCTTTTACAGCAGTTAAGAGTTAGTAGCATTTAAAATATTTCTTGTAAATCTCAACCTAAGCATTAATGTATTCAAATCGAATATTAAACCAAAAATATTTGCCACTGCCGGGGCAATAATATTTGGTTTAGTTTGTTATAGAAAAACAAGTTATGTCCAGAACCTCGATCATAAGAATGTAAATGTAAACAATATAAATGTCTGTGTATCGGCTTCTCATAGAACCTTGTAGCCACGTTAAGGGTCAAAGTTGGGTCCTGGTGGTGCTAAAAGTTGTGACGTGCTTAGAGACTATAATAAACAAATAATCTCAGATCTGATGTGTGTTTGGTTTATTGCAGATTAAATAATACAGCTGAGCAGAGAGATGATGGGCATGAACCAGAATGCATAAACAGATAAATATATAATCTCAGCCGTTCAGTATGCTTTGTGTTTCTTTGCTGTTGGCTTTGCGGTCAACTAAAATTGCGGCTACCCGTATCTGACTCTCAACCACTTGGCCTCCCGAAAGTGAACACCTTTACAGACCTACGTGCACGTGCCTGCGCTCCCGTGAGCTCCGGTCCCCTTATCACTAGACTAACACCCACACACACACACACACACACACACAAACACACACACACACACACAAACACACACACACACACACACACACAAACACACACACACACACACACAAACACACACACAAACACACACACACACACACACACACACACACAAACACACACACACAGTGCACCCATGATCTGTCTCCTACAGTCTGTTTTGTGTTTTCATTACAGTCAGAGCATGTGAGTGTAGTTCCCACTGTTCATCAATATAATGCACTGTAACGCTGCGAGATAATTATGGTTGCCTAGCGATGTCCAGTAGTCTCCAGTGAGGGCAACAGTTGGTGCACGTTGTAACGCCGTCACTTTTGTAGTCCTCTCCTTTTTATACAACTTGTGTATACTTCTTGTTGTTGGATGTGTCTTCATTGTGTTTAGTTTAAGACAGCTCAGTTTGTGAGTATGAATGACAGTGAGCACATGCGTATGTGTGAGGAGGGTGCATCTGTCTCCCCTGTGAGAGTCCCAGCAGTGGATGAGTGCGGTGCAAGAGATATACAGTGACCAGTGCAGTTGGATAAGTGTGGTGTATTCTTGTGCAGCGAGAAAAATAAAGCATCTGAAAAGTCGGCAAGACGGCTCTTTGTTCTTATATGCCACCATCACACTGAACAGCGTGAAGTTTCGAGAGTTAAGCCCGGGAAGAAAACTTCCGGCCCTGGAAAAGACAGATCTCCTCTGTGTCTCCCAAACACAGTTAGGAGAATGAAGCAGAAAAGGTTAACATTGTGAGGGTGCGTCATGAGGCGGCTCATACGTGCAGTCATTCTTTGTGATCCTAAGAATGTTTTTCAGACCGACATCTTTCACAATATTAATTGGCCAACGTTAACGCGCAATAAAATTATTGTCGGCGTTAATTCATTAATATATATATATATCTATATCTATATCTATATCTATATCTATATCTATATATATATCTATATCTATATCTATATATATATATATATATATATATATATATATATATATATATATATAGATATAGATATAGATATAGATATAGATATATATATATATATATAGATATAGATATATATATATATATAGATATAGATATATATAAAAACTTTGTCCTTCACCCTCCTGGTGGTCTCATCCTTCGAGCTCGGGTCCTCTACCAGAGGCCTGGGAGCTTGAGGGTTCTGCGCAGTATCTTTGCTGTTCCTAGTACTGCACTTTTCTGGACCGAGATGTCTGGTGTTCTTCCAGGGATCTGCTGTAGCCACTCTTCCAGTTTGGGGTCACTGCCCCAAGTGCTCCGATGACCACGGGCACCACTGTCGCCTTCACCTTCCAAGACTTTTCTAGCTCTTCTCTGAGCCCTTGGTATTTCTCTAATTTCTCATGTTCCTTTTTCCTGATGTTGCAATCACTGGGTATTGCCACATCAACCACAACGGCTTTCCTCTGCTGTTTGTCGACCACCACGATGTCTGGTTGGTTCGCCATTACCATTCTGTCAGTCTGAATCTGGAAGTCCCACAGGATCTTGGCTCGGTCATTCTCTACCACCTTTGGAGGTGTTTCCCACTTTGACCTTGGGGTTTCCAGTCCGTACTCCGTGCAGATGTTCCTGTACACTATGCCAGCCACTTGGTTATGGCGTTCCATGTATGCTTTCCCTGCCAGCATCTTACACCCTGCAGTTAAGTGTTGGATTGTCTCAGGGGCCTGTTTGCACAGCCTACACCTTGGGTCTTGTCTGGTGTGGTAGATCTGGGCCTCTATTGCTCTGGTGCTCAGGGCCTGTTCCTGTGCAGCCATGATGAGTGCCTCTGTGCTGTCCTTCAGTCCGGCCCGTTCTAGCCATTGGTAGGATTTCTTGATATCAGCCACTTCAGTTATGATCCGGTGGTACATCCCATGTAGGGGTTTGTCCTCCCATGATGGTCCCTCCTCCAGCTCCTCTTCCGCTGCTCCCCGTTGCCTGAGACATTCACTAAGCACGTCATCTGTCGGGGCCTTATCTTTGATGTACTTGTGGATCTTGGATGTTTCATCCTGGATAGTGGCTCTCACACTCACTAGTCCACGGCCGCCTTCCTTACGGCTAGCGTACAGTCTCAGGGTGCTGGATTTGGGATGGAACCCTCCATGCATGGTGAGGAGCTTTCGTGTCTTAACGTCTGTGGTCTGTATCTCTTCCTTTGGCCACCTTATTATTCCTGCAGGGTATCTGATCACTGGCAGGGCATAGCTGTTTATTGCCCGTGCCTTGTTCTTGCCATTGAGCTGACTTCTTAGGACTTGCCTTACTCGTTGGAGGTATTTGGCAGTTGCTGTTTTCCTTGTTACCTCTTCAAGGTTGCCATTTGCCTGTGGTATTCCAAGGTACTTGTAACCATCCTCAATGTCTGCTATTGTTCCTTCTGGTAGTGAGACCCCTTCTGTGTGGACTACCTTCCCTCTCTTTGTCACCATTCGACTACACTTCTCAAGCCCGAATGACATCCCAATGTCAGAGCTGTAGATCCTGGTGGTGTGGATCAGTGAGTCAATGTCCCGCTCGCTCTTAGCGTATAGCTTGATGTCATCCATGTAGAGGAGGTGACTGATGGTGGCCCCATTCCTGAGTCGGTATCCATAGCCAGTCTTGTTGATTATTTGCCTGAGGGGGTTCAAACCTATGCAGAACAGCAGTGGGGACAGAGCATCTCCTTGGTATATGCCACATTTGATGGATACTTGTGCAAGTGGCTTGCCATTGGCCTCAAGGGTGGTTTTCCATAGCCTCATCGAGTTTGCAATGAAGTGTCTTAGAGTCCTGTTGATGTTGTACATCTCCAAGCATTCAGTGATCCATGTGTGTGGCATTGAGTCATATGCTTTCTTGTAATCAATCCAGGCAGTGCACAGGTTGGTGTGTCGGGTTCTGCAGTCTTGGGTGACTGTTCTGTCAACCAGGAGTTGGTGTTTGGCTCCTCTGGTTTCTTTTCCGATGCCCTTCTGTGCTTTGCTCATGTATTGATCCATGTGCCCACTTATCTTAGCCGCGATGATGCCTGACATGAGCTTCCATGTTGTGGAGAGACAGGTTATTGGCCGATAGTTGGATGGGACTGTACCCTTTGTGGGATCCTTCAGGATCAGGATTGTACGCCCTTCGGTAAGCCATTCAGGGTGCGTCCCATCCCTTAGCAGCTGGTTCATTTGTGCTGCAAGGCGCTCATGGAGTGCAGTGAACTTCTTTAGCCAGTAGGTGTGTAGGTGTGGATCCTGTCAGGGCCCGGTGCTGTCCAGTTTTTCATACCTGAGACTCTTTCTTGGATGTCTGCCGCTGTGATGGTAACTGGATTCTGTTCAGGGAGGTTGCTGTGGTCCTCTTTCAGAGCCACCAGCCACTGTGCATTGCTGTTGTGTTGATGCCTCCCTCTCCCATATATTTTTCCAGTATTGTTCAGTTTCCAGCCTTGGTGGGTCGGCCTGCTGTTATTATTACCCTGCCACTGAGCGTACACTTTCGCAGGTTGAGTTGCGAACAGCCGGTTTATTCTTCTGGTTTCATTCTCTCTTGTGTACCTCTTTAGGCGGCTGGCCAAGGCTTGGAGCCTTTGTTTGGCAGTTTCAAGTGCTTCAGGTATTGGCATCTGGTTGTACCTATTGGGTACTTGTTTTCTCATTGCACCTTTCTTGGCCTCTGTCAGTTGGCTCACTTCTCTCCGTGCCTTCTTGATTTTAGCCTCCAGCCTTTGTTTCCATGGTGGGTATTGTTTATCATGGTTCCCATGGTTGCTCTTATAGCCAAGCATCTCAAGGATCACTGCTGCTGAGGTGTATATCAGCTCATTGGTTTCAGTGATGGTTGTGGTAGGGATCGCACTTAATGCTGCATTCACATCTTCTAGGAGACTTTCTGATGGTACTTCACTTAGCCGTTGTAGTTGGCGTCGGGTTGCCTTTCATTCATTCTCGCCATGATCTTGTCTTTCAGGTCAGTCGCTGCCTCGTTCAGCGTTATTGCACTTATTGGGGCTTGCACCCAATCTCTGGTTGGGGAGCCCTCGTTGGCTCCCCACTGACCTCTCGTCCTGGCTCCCCCTTGCCGTAGCATTTGTGTTGTATCTCGTCAATCTCAAGTTGTGATAGCAGTTGCCGCTTGTGGATGTTGGAACACTGAGCTACTAGGTGCTTCGGTGTAAGCCTGGACTGTGGGTTTCGAAGTAACCATTCATCCCACATCCTCTTCATGTAACCCCTCTGACTAGGGTTACTGGAGTAGTAGCATTCCAACAGAGCCTTGTTATCGCATCTCGTCCATCTCCGTGCTGTTCTTGTTCCTGTTCCTGTTCTTGTTCCAGTAGCCCATTTGTCATCAAGTTGCTCTGGTTCCCCAACACCTGACGCAGACCTTGTTTGGCCAGTCGCCGTCTGATCCGGCTTCTCATAGCATTTATTGTCTCTCACCATTTTTATGAGGTAGGCAGTAGCGAAGGTCTTGCCTAAGGACCCCACTGGATAGCACCCGAGGGGATTCGAACCCGGGTCCCCGTGTGAAAAGCCCTGTCCTTACCAGCTGAGCTATCCAGCTGCTTATATATATATATATATATATATATATATATATAGATATAGATATATAGATATATATATATAGATATATATATAGATATATATATATAGATATATATATAGATATATAGATATAGATATATATATAGATATATAGATATAGATATAGATATAGATATAGATATATATAGCAGCTGGATAGCTCAGCTGGTAAGGACAGGGCTTTTCACACGGGGGACCCGGGTTCGAATCCCCCTCGGGGTGCTATCAGGTGGGGGTCCTTAGGCATAAAAATGGGGGTCCTTAGGCATAAAAATGATAAAAATGATGAGAGACATTAAATGCTATGAGAAGTCGGATCAGACGGCGACCGGCCAAACAAGGTCTACGTCAGGTGTTGGGGAACCAGAACAACTTGATGACAAATGGGCTACTGGAACAAGAACAAGAACAAGAACAAGAACAGGAACAGGAACAGCACGGAGATGGACAAGATGCGATAACAAGGCTCTGTTGGAATGCTTACTCCAGTAACCCTAGTCAGAGGGGTTACATGAAGAGGATGTGGGATGAATGATTACTCAAACCCACAGTCCACGCTTACATCAAGCACCTAGTAGCTCAGTGTTCCAACATCCACAAGCGGCAACTGCTATCACAACTTGAGATTGACGAGATACAACACAGGATCCACACCTACACACCTACTGGCTAAAGAAGTTCACTGCACTCCACGAGCGCCTTGCAGCACAAATGAACCAGCTGCTAAGGGATGGGACGCACCCTGAAATGCTTACCGAAGGGCGTACAATCCTGATCCTGAAGGATCCCACAAAGGGTACTATCGGCCAATAACCTGTCTCTCCACAACATGGAAGCTCATGTCAGGCATCATCGGTGCTAAGATAAGTGGGCACATGGATCAATACATGAGCAAAGCACAGAAGGGCATCGGAAAAGAAACCAGAGGAGCCAAACACCAACTCCTGGTTGACAGAACAGTCACCCAAGACTGCAGAACCCGACACACCAACCTGTGCACTGCCTGGATTGATTACAAGAAAGCATATGACTCAATGCCACACACATGGATCACTGAATGCTTGGAGATGTACAACATCAACAGGACTCTAAGACACTTCATTGCAAACTCGATGAGGCTATGGAAAACCACCCTTGAGGCCAATGGCAAGCCACTTGCACAAATATCCATCAAATGTGGCATATACCAAGGAGATGCTCTGTCACCACTGCTGTTCTGCATAGGTCTGAACCCCCTCAGGCAAATAATCAACAAGACTGGCTATGGATACCGACTCAGGAATGGGGTCACCATCATTCACCTCCTCTACATGGATGACATCAAGCTATACGCTAAGAGCGAGCGGGACATCGACTCACTGATCCACACCACCAGGTTCTACAGCTCTGACATTGGGATGTCATTCGGGCTTGAGAAGTGTAGTCGAATGGTGACAAAGAGAGGGAAGGTAGCCCACACAGAAGGGGTCTCACTACCAGAAGAAACAATAGCAGACATTGAGGATGTTACCTCCTTGGAATACCACATTCAAATGGCAACCTTGAAGAGGTAACAAGGAAAACAGCAACTGCCAAATACCTCCAATGAGTAAGGCAAGTCCTAAGGCTAATAAACAGCTACGCCCTGCCAGTGATCAGATACCCTGCGGGAAAAATAAGGTGGCCAAAGGAAGAGATACAGACCACAGACGTTAAGACATGAAAGCTCCTCACCATGCATGGAGAGTTCCATCCCAAATCCAGCACCCTGAGACTGTACGCTAGCCGTAAGGAAGGCGGCTGTGGACTAGTAAGTGTGAGAGCCACTATCCAGGATGAAACATCCAAGATCTACAAGTACATCAAAGATAAGGCCCCAACAGACGTGCTTAGTGAATGTCTCAGGCAATGGGGAACTCATCATGGCTGCACAGGAACAAGCCCTGAGCACCAGAGCAATAGAGGCCCAGATCTACCACACCAGACAAGACCCAAGGTGTAGGCTGTGCAAACAGGCCCCTGAGACAATCCAACACTTAACTGCAGGGTGTAAGATGCTGGCAGGGAAAGCATACATGGAACGCCATAACCAAGTGGCTGGCATAGTATACAGGAACATCTGCACGGAGTACGGACTGGAAACCCCAAGGTCAAAGTGGGAAACACCTCCAAAGGTGGTAGAGAATGACCGAGCCAAGATCCTGTGGGACTTCCAGATTCAGACTGACAGAATGGTAATGGAGCTCGAAGGATGAGACCACCCGGAGGGTGAAGGACAAAGTTTTATATATATATCGGCAGAGCACTCTACGCAAATCCTAGTCCAGGCTCTTGTCTTGCTCTTGTCTTGTCCAAACGGGATTATTGCAACATGTTTGGACTCCGTGCCTGCACAACCAATCCTCTGCAGATGATCCAGAAAGACAGCTTATGTAACCCCTCTCTTCACTAGGTTACACTGGCTCCCGGTTGACACACGCATCCTGTTCAAATCTATGCTCTTGGCCTAAAAGACCACCACTGGTTCTGCACCATCATATCTTCACTCATTAATACAGACCTATGTTCCTTTCAGATCCCACCCTTTACTCTTTGTATGCCTATGATATGGGGCCTCTTAAATTGGGGGCTTTTTCCCTGAAAAAAACCCACATTGAGCTACCTCTGTTTTGAGACAGACCCCCTTAACAGGCTGAGCTTTAGCCTCTTTACAAGCCTTTGTATGAAATATTGATAGTTAAAAGTTAAAGATCTGTAATTACCGCAGCTGTGCTTCAACAGTGTTATCACAGTCTGAACCAGGTTTACTCATTACTAGGACAATAGAAGGAGCACAGAACTACGCTGCATAAGGCAGAAAAAAACCTGCACACACTTTAATCTGAAGACCATCATTCAAAACGTGGTTTATTTAGGTAGGAATATGCTCTGTGTTTATGAGCTCTATTTCTGACAGAAACTACTTTTCACTCGTCCACAAGAAAGACTGAAGCTCAGACAACACACACAGACCTAAAACTGCAGTAAGAGCTTTTACCTTTGACTTGATCCTTTATGTAGTAGAGACGTTTTAATGTGGGCTTTAGTTTTAACCGGTCTCATCGGCTGCTGCAGGAGAACTTCAGCTGACAACAGCTCAGATGAGCACTAAAGACACGAGGGCAAGGGTGGTTATACACACAAGCTTTAGACAGCCACAGGCCGCTCACAGCCTAATGTCCTCCGCAGGGACAGGGCGCAGGGATAATGGGGACGCCTACGTCTGTAAATATTTACAGCGCACAAGCCACAGCTATGTGTGTTTCTCAATTTAAAAATGTTTACAGCCTGGTATCTGAAAACTACAGTTTTACTATGCAGTAACAGCAGAAAAGCCCGGATATAACTGCCATTTTATTTCCCTGTGGTAATCCCAATATTGGTGAATCCGGGAGCAATGGGCAGAAGGCATCTATGTTTATTTATAATCTTTGATTATAACACAATCCAAAAAATAAAAAAATGGCCATAATAAAAGTTATAATTTTATGATGATAATCAGCACTGCACTGGAGGAAAGCACTGTGAATTTTTTAAAAGCGAAACACACTTGACACATAATTCAAACCTCTTGATACCTGCGTTAGCTCAAGTCCAACCCCTTTACATCTGCGGCAACTCAAGTCCTGCCTATTTATACTACCATCTTTACCCTGAAATGTGGTGCACCAAATATTAGTCTGTTAAAGCACAGCACAGAATACAAAGCTAAAGATAATATATAAATTAAAAAAGGGGTAAGAGGTAAGACTTGAACCAGTAAGATGAGTATATACCCACATGACCATACCCATATAAGTAGATCACGTGCCAATAAAAATGTAAACAAATCTTTAAGTTTGGCATCATTTAAGGGTTTGAGGGCTAAAGTCTTTCCGGAAAAATATCTATGGTATTTTTAAGTACCATAAAAATAGGAAAAACAATCCACACACCATGTAAGACTTTAAATTAGGCCTTGTTAATACAACTGAAAGCCGAAGGTCAGTTTAAGGGAGTGCAGGTCTAGCAGAAGATAATAATATATTCTGATGATGATGATGATGATGATGATGATGATGATGATGATGATGATGATGATGATGATATTGCCATAAGGATTTGACAAAAATACTTGAGCAAAATTTTGCATCTGTTTTACTGAAGTTGGAAAATTATTTTCATGTTCCAAGCATAGCAATTAAAGAGCTGCTTTCAGAACTTAACTATTTGATGAGTTATTTGCATCATCTCATTCTCAGGTGGTAAAGCTGCTCATTCTTTTTGTCAAAAAGCCTTCGGTTCTTGTAAATTCTTGGGCTGTCTTGCATAAACTGCACATTTAAGATCTCCCCAGAGTGGCCAAATGATATTGAGGTCTGGAGACTGAGATGGCCAATGCAGAACCTTCACTTTATGCTGCTGTAGCCAATAACAAGTTGACTTGGCCTTGTGCTTTGGAATGTTGTCATGATGGAACGTCCATGTTATGTCCCATGCGCAGGCGTTTTTAATGATAACATGCTGCATTCATCTTGCCATTCATTTTGACCAAGTTTCATGTGCCTGCATAGCTCACACGTCCTCAAAACATCAGCGATCAACCTCCATGTTTCACAGTAGGAAGGGTGTACCTTTCATTATAGGCCTTGTTGACTCCTCTCCAATTTTGACAATTATGATTGTGGTCAAAAAGTTTAATTTTGGTCTCATCATTCCGATTGACTTTGTTCCAGAAGTTTTGAGATTTGTCTCCGTGCTGTTTGGCATATTTTAAGCGGGATGCTTTGTGGCATTTGTGTAGTAATGGCACATGGCACTTGACCATGCAGCCCATTTTTCTTCAGGTGCCTCCTTATTGTGCAATCTAAAATAGCCACACCCCTTTTTTCTTGTATTTCAGAAGGTTTTTTTTTCTGCTGATTGGCATTCTAAATTTCTTGGATATCCTTTTCCTGTTTTATATAGTTCAGTTTCCTTTTCCCAACGATCCTTTGACAATTCTTTTGCTTTTCCCATTACTCAGAATACAGAAACATCAGTGCAGCACTGGATGAGAGATGCAATGGTCTGTCGGGAGCCCAGAAACTCACAGACCTTTTATACACACATCAATACTAATCCCGCGGGACGCAGTGGCTCAGTGGTAGAGCGGTCGTCCTTCAACCGGAAGGTAGGTCGTTCGATTCCCATTCTCCCCACTGTTCATACTGTTGTTGTGTCCTTGGGCAAAACACTTAACCCACCTTGTTACAGTGTTACAGTGGTGTTCCAGCTGTAACACTGGTGAATAAAAGCGTTTGCTAAATTATTAAACGTAAATAGGGCTATAGACTGAAAGCCCTAAACTGTATTCTAGGTCCTTGAAGCTGGTTTGCCCTGGGATTTTAAGTCCTAAATTTCCGAAAAGTTCAATTTGGTCAACCAAGAAAACATTCTTGGTTTACAGAGGACACTATAAACACAAGTAGGACTTGCATGCTGAAAGCACTTGCTGTATATCGCAATGAAGAACCAGACAGCCTCATAAAAGAGTAACTGGTAAGTGTTTTCTAGATTAGAAACAATTTGTATACCTTTGTGAAACAAATTTGGGAAGTTGTGTAAATTAACAACATTTGATATTATTATTATTATTATTTCATGAATAATGGTACATTTACTATTTGATGGCAGCAACATATCTCAAATACGTTGGGATTGATCAACAAAAAGAAAAATACAATCAAACAAAACACAGTTAAACTATTTTGCAGCTAATAAATAAGATGTCTGTATTTTTAGTATTGGAAGACCTGGACGCCTATGATATTCAGGTCCTCAAGCAATATAAAAAACACGCATACTGTACTGAAAATCACTAAACAGATCAATAACACTTTTAGAAACTATTGTCTATAAACACCGTTTGCCCAAATCCAAGTGAGAGCTGTATTAGGCAAAGATGAAGCCATATGTGGTCATAATCCATAAAAAACATCTTGTCTGGACCAAAGCACCGTTTAAAAATTTACATTATTTGTATTATTTATATGGCTTGTTCTTACATTCAACCATAATTTGTGGCATGGCTAACTATTATGTTGTTTGAGAATCCCCAAGATTGTGAATGTCCATGTTGGAAAATGCACTTCTGGTTGGTATATATTATTATTTTTAATTTTTTTTACTTTCAGACTGTATTTCTTGTCGTCCATCCAAGCATGTTGATGCCACCAAATTCAAAATGAACTATTTGTAATAAAATGGTAAAAACCTGACTTTTATGTTCTAACGGTAATAAAATATGGTTATGAGTTTTGAAAATCACTGGATTTTAATTTTATATACATTTCACAATAGAATGTGAACTTTTGTGATGCTCAGAGCCAAATGGAAAAGACTCTCATTGGGATTTATGTCATCATACATGATGGTGAAAGTGACCAGGATGCACCAGAAGATGGTGGGATCATAGTGGTCTCAATATATATGTAGCCTCTGCCACTTCTCTGCTGTTTGGGCTCATCTATATTCTGAACTTCGTCTGATCTCAAGTACACACTTTTGAGTTTTTCAAAAAGTTCTGATGGAACTTGATACTAAGAAGCTCTCAAACAAAGTCCATTACTGAAAAAAAACTCCCTGAGTAAGATGGGTTAATAAGCTGGCTCTTAACCCATGTGTGCATTTTGCAAGTACAGTGGGCAGTTTGTAGCCTGGCTCCGCCCTCCTACGTACTTCCGCTCAATTTCATTTCGCTTTAGTACTTAGTCTGGGATCGCTGTATATTCTTAGGTTTCCAGAAATCAATTTTTTGTAGGACCAATCAGCGAACAGAGGGAGTGACTTGTTGTTTCCGGTCGGTTTCAGCGACCACACGTTAGCGATTGGCTATGGCAGATCCTGAGTGACTCTGGGCAGATCCAATAGTTTTAAACTTCAACAGAGTTCCCGCATTCAAGGAAGTAAACGCTTGTCAATGGAGCGAGGCCAGACTCTCTGTACAAATGAAATGTACGAGAGTCTGGTAGAACCAGGCTAGGCAGTTTGGGCTCTGCTCGAAACATCCCAAAACACGTCTAGAGATAGTCACACAACTCCTCGAGAGAGGCTGGACTCTCCACTACTCTGGAGTCACCTGCGGTGAGCGGCGGGCTGATGTAGGCTTGCTCTCCAGGGTGCTGAGGGTTTATGGGAGTTTGCCCAACCAGTCCACATGTGTTTTGTGGATCTGGAGAAGGCATTCGACTGTGTCCCTCGTGGTGCCCTGTTGGGGGTGCTCTGGGAGTATGGGGTCCGGGACCCTTTGCTAATGGCTGTCCGGTCCCTGTATGTCCAGAGCAGGAGCTTGGTTCACATTGCCGGCAGTAAATCAGACCTGTTCCCGGTGAATGTTGGACTCCGGCAGGGCTGCCCTTTGTCACCGGTCCTGTTCATTATCTTTATGGACAGGATTTCTAGGCGCAGCCAGGGGCCGGAGGAGTCTGGTTTGGGGACCACAGGATCTCTTCTCTTCTTTTTGCAGATGATGTTTTCCTGTAGGTTCCATCAAGCCAGGACCTTCAGTGTGCACTGGGACGGTTTGCAGCCGAGTGTGAAGCGGCTGGGATGAGGATCAGCACCTCCAAGTCTGAGACCATGGTTCTCAGTCGGAAAAGGGTGGCTTGTCCCCTTCAAGTTGGTGGAGAGATCCTGCCTCAAGTGGAGGAGTTCAAGTGGGGTCTTGTTCACAAGTGAGGGAAGGAGGGAACGTGAGATTGACAGACAGATTGGTGCAGCTTCTGCAGTAATGCGGTCAATGTACCGGTCTGTCATGGTGAAGAAGGAGTTGAGTTTTATGTTCAGCTCTTTGGCTTAACATGTTATACCATTTCAGAAAATTAACAGTTATCCATTTCTACTGCTCTTTAGAAGAAGGTTTAGAAAATGTGACTTTGTTTTTCATAGAAGTGGCAGTTCTTAACCATTTCATTTTTATAAACGCAATTTTGCAAATGTTTTAGAAACCTGCACCTTGTTTTCTAGACCTGTTTCAAAGATGGGTTGAATGCTCATATGCACTAAAACTGCTTATTAAATGCAGCATTGTTGTTTGAAAACAATTTGTGTGCTGCCTTATGTTTGCCTTGGGGAAATTAATTTTTATTTACTTAGTAATTTGAAGATGTTATGTAAAGTGGTTCCACATAACTGCTTTAAGTAATTGCTAAGCTACTTGGTTTCTTAATATGGACTTGAGTACATTGATTGATTTATGTGTAATGGTCTTCAATAAAGATTACTCAAGAATTGTGGTCCAGTTACATATATTCAATACACCTACATATATGTTATTAGAGTTGAGTTGAGAGTACATAAAACGAGTATCTTAACGATTACTTAAAGTATATAACATTTTTAAGTTAACCTGATGTTTAAAAAAAATGAAAAATGAGTGTACCTTCCTTTTGGCTGCCTGCAGCCGAGATGCTTTGCTGGGATAGAAGGCTCTGGTTGTAGAGACTGGGGAGGGCAGCTGCAGCGTATTGCTGAATGCCTGAGTACGCCTGGCTCAGTGCCTCCATGTTACACCCTGGGCCACTGGTCAAACCACCAGAGCCAAGGCTACTGTTCAATCCTGCCATACCTGCAAAAAGTAAAAAAAAAAATCAACATACAAACTACTGCTGTGATCTTTACTGTGGAGTTGATGTTAACACCCATTTAGTAATCTGTAATGTCTCCCTTTATGTTCCAATTATCTTGTTATGTTAACTATTACACCTACTGGCAGTATAAAACTGTGCAAGAAATAAAATGTGTATCTATAATCTGAAAGCAGCATGGAAGACCATTTCAGTATCTATTGTGATATTGCCAATATCAGACTTATTTTTCTTTACTAGTAAACCTTTTTAGCTCTGGATGTCTTACTTTTAAGGTTAAAATGCTTACTAGCATACTAAATGCAAGAGTATCCTGAGTCGAGCAGCTAAAATTTGATGACATTCTTTCTTTAATGGGTGATCAAATTGTTTGTCTCGTTCAGAAAACTAACTGATTTTAAAATTATAAAAAGTGTAACATCTTCACATTTCTAACCATATATAATTAGAATTATTTCTTTGCAAAATGTTTTTACTGTGACCGTAGGGCTAGAGCTTTTAGCTATAAGCTAATATTATCTTGAGTCAGACACTCACCTTTAGTTCATTTTTCAACACCTCTGGTGTCTAATTTCAGCCTTTGAACATAAAATCTGTCTAATTTTTCACAATAAAATCTTAATGCCAAGGTGTTTGTAACGCCACATAGTGGGTGTTTTGTGAAATTGTTTTTCATTTCTTACCAATTTACATTTCAATACACCTATGTTATTCACTAACTTAAACCTAAATACTTTAGTTTATGTCAAAAGCAAAATTATGTTATGATGATCTGCAAACATCAAGTCAGTACTTGTGTATTTGTAAGTGTATTTTTTACTCAGCAAAATCTATATCACAAGAAATTAATACATTTTAACAACATGTTCTAAAATACAAAATATATCTACCATTAAATAATAAATTTAAAATTCTAAGACAAACAAAATAAATTATTTACTTTCATTTCTGACGAGCCAACACATAAAACCATTTCAACCTGGAGAGACTCAAAAGAAAAGCATGATGCAAATAAATAATTTATTAATAGATAAAAAAGAGCTTAGACCCGACAGGGAAAGATGTCATGGGAAGCGATGGAGGGAAATATTTTTAATGTAGATATCTCCCCGGAGCTGAGACACAGAGACATGAAGAGCATGAGCTGCTGATGCAGAGGACAGATGGTCCTGCTGCTGCGGAGGTGGCAGCGACCAAAGCAAAAACAGCTGATAATGAAGAGAGAGGGGACTTTAGAGTCTACCAGCTGAATGAGGATTTACTGAAAGCATTGGAAGAGAGAGACCGTCAGCTGAGAAGATGCAGCATGCTGTAGATATGTTTACGCTCAGCTTCATTTATGGCATTGCATTGTGGTTTGCCTGCACTGAGACAAAAGAAGAAAGTGTTCAGTTTCGGCAGGTCGAGTTTATTAGGCATTAGTAGTATAAGTGTGAAGAATTATGTATACAACAATTATATAAAAAAAATTGTGCTGCACAATGCATTGCCAAGTAAAAAGCAAAGATTTTGATGTTCCATGAGTCAGGTGTTCAACATACAGTAATTGTCCATTCACAAATTTCTTTACAGTAAAGAGTCATGTGCTTTGTTTAAATATTTTAAACCTAATCAAAATACTTAAAAATTGGTAATGTCAAATATTATATTTTATTACTGAAATATTTTATAAAGATATCAAACATAATATGTTTTCCTGAAATCGAGGAGCTCTAAAGAATTGACACCCAGAGAAAAAAAGTGTTTAGCCTGGCCACCCACACTTAACCACTTCACAAAGTTAAAGTTGTTTGGTATCTATTCATTTGAAAATAAATTCTGTTGAAACAATCCTAACCTTTTACCTAAAATGTGGCATGCAATACTTTTCTTATGATATATTGTATGCTTTTCAGATTGTCTCCCTCCATAGTATGCAGGTACTGCCATGTTTTCTGATAACTTGTGTCTATCCACATGCATTCAGAGGTTTAATCACTTTAATCACACACTTTAAACACTTTAATCTGCTTTACTTGTTCTGCAGACTGGAAATCAAACTCCAAATAAGAGGAACCAGACATTTTTTTAATGTAAAAGGAAAGGTTGACCAGTTATTTAAAGCCTATATAGTTAAACCATTGAAACTTTTACTGTTGTACATGTGTTTCTTGTTACCAGTTAAATGGAATCTTACACTGGAAGGAGTGGAAGCAGCTCGGGATCCACAGAGGCACTCTCTTGCTGGTGTTAATGAAACTAAGAAATAATAGAAACAAAAAAAAAGTTTTTCCTCCCCTGATAAAACTAAAAGTTGCTGTGACGAAAATGTACCTTCTTCTCTGTTTTACTGTTTTAGGTTTACTCTCCATGTTTGTCTCTGGAGGCAGCTGGGACCTATCAGAGGCTAAAGAGGGGCCCACAGCACTAGATGAACCCTAAGGGGACACTCCTCCTTTGCAGCTGTGGGATGGAACACAAAAGACTAGAAAAATTGTAGTGTCCAGGCATCCTAGTCTCTTCTGGCCAAAGCTTGAGCCATCCCTGCTGCTGTTCCTGCTCTATTCTGGATGTGTATAACATCTCCTGAACATCCAGGACCTGTGCTGTGCTCTTCAGTTACTGCTATAATGTGTGGCATGTTATGGAGCTCCTGCCATATACAATTTATTTCCTGAGCAGCTTACAAATCATAGTCTGTGTACATCTTCTAACCCTGGGGTGAAGAACCTTTTGACATTTATACCCAAAACCGGACAAGATGTTGATGTTGTCGCAGGCTGTTTCTATTTGATTCACCACTCAAGGGAATAAGGCATTTCTTGGGTTTATATCCCACTCGTGACAGTTGTAAATCTAACAGGGTATATCCCCAAATCACTGAGGAGAAGGGATGAAGTAACTGAAAGGGTCACGTTGTCAGCATGTCGACTCAATGATAACTTGAGTAAACAGTATTGTCAACTCATCTTCAGGGTTGAGAACTTTCCATTGGCTTGGTAAAATGAAAGACCATCCTTAACACTGTCAATTTGTACATATGGACTATTTGTCAGTCTCTGTCTTGGACACATGCCATGCACGTCCTGTGAGTGGATCCCTCCTTCTGTGATTCTCACTGAGGTATCGCTTTCTCCCCAGCTGTTTTTTTTTTTTTAGTTTTTCCTCTTACACTGATGGAGGGTCTAAGGACAGAGGATGTCTAGTTCAGCCTGTCTATCTTCTGTTTTTGTTCAGCCCTTTGAGGCAATTGTTGTTGTGATACTGGGCTATATAAATAAAATGTAATTTAATTTAGGCCCGACTTCAGGACTGATGGCAACCCTCTCTGCCTCCTCTAGGGCTAGTACCGTGGACTCTGGATGCCTTTGGCCAGACCCAGACCTCTTTCTGAGCTAACAAAAGAGTTTATAAGTTATGTTTCCTGACCTGACTCACGCACTCTCTTTAAAACCTTCTCTGCCCTCCTTTGTCCGCCTGCTCCCCCTCCTTCATCAGAGTTAACAGCTGATGATTTTGCATCTTTCTTTGTAAAGAAAACAACTGCCATCAGCAGTCAGTTTTCTGCGCCAGCACCTGTTGAACTCTTTCACACCCCTGATACGTGTTTGCTCCCCTCTTTTTCTCCTCTAACTGAAGCAGACGTTTCCAAGGTCATTAGTTCTAACCACCCTACCACCTGTCCGCTAGATCCCATCCCCACACATCTCCTTCAGGCCATCTCTCCATCTGTCGTGCCTGCTCTCACCCACATCATCAACTCATCTCTCTCCACTGGGTCATTCCCCACAGCTTTCAAAGAGGCCCGAATCACACCACTACTGAAGAAACCCACTCTCAACCTTACACTTTTAGAAAACTACAGACCGGATTACCTCCTTCCCTTTACTGCCAAAGCTCTGGAGCGAGTAGTGTTTAACCAGCTCTCCTCCTTTCTCACACGAAACAACCTCCTGGACCAGAACTAGTCTGGGTTCAAGAGCAGTCTTTTCACAGAGACTGCACTGCTCTCAGTCATCGAAGCCCTGAGACTGGCAAAGGCAACATCCAAGTCATCTGTCCTCATCTTACTGGATCTGTCTGCTGCCTTTGACACTGTTAATCATCACATCCTCTTGTCTTCTCTCAGTGCGATGGGTGTCTCTGGAATGGCGTTACAAAGGTTCAAGTCTTACCTCTCGGGTAGGTCATTCAGAGTATCCTGGAGAGATGAGGTCTCTGAGTCCCAACATCTTAATACAGGGGTGCCTCAGGGCTCAGTGCTTGGACCGCTACTCTTTTCCATTTACATGACATCTCTTGGCTCTGTCATTCAGAAGCATGGTTTTTCCTATCACTGCTATGCAGATGACACTCAACTCCACTTGTCATTTCAACCTGATGATCCGACGGTCTCTGCTCGTGTCTCGGCCTGCCTGAGTGACATCTCACTTTGGATGAAGGACCATCACCTGCAGCTGAACCTTGGAAAAACAGAACTGCTAGTGATTCCTGCCAACCCAAAGACCCGCCACAACCTGTCCATTCAACTAGGCTCATCAACCATTACACCGTCCAGCACTGCCAGAAATCTGGGAGTGGTAATTGATGATCAACTAAACTTCACAAGTCATGTTGCCAGCACTACCAGGTCCTGTAGATTCATCCTCTACAACATTAGGAAAATTAGACCTTTCCTATCAGAGCACTCTACGCAAATCCTAGTCCAGGCTCTTGTCTTGTCCAAACTGGATTATTGCAATGCTCTTCTGGCTGGACTCCCTGCCTGCACAACCAAACCTCTGCAGCTCATCCAGAATGCAGCGGCAAGAGTGGTTTTTAAAGAACCGAAGAGAGCGCACGTAACTCCTCTCCTCATTAGGTTACATTGGCTCCCGGTTGAGGCACACATTAAGTTCAAAGCTATGCTCTTGGCCTACAAGACCACCACTGGCTCCGCCCCCTCATATCTTCACTCACTGATACAGATCTATGTTCTACCAGATCCATGCGATCTGCAAATGAACAACGTCTGGTTGTACCATCCCAAAAAGGAAAAAAATCCCTCTCACGTACTTTCTCTGGATCTGTTCCACATTGGTGGAATGATCTACCAGCTGCTACAAGATCAGCAGATTCTGTAGACATCTTTAAAAAACGCTTGAAAACATATCTCTTTTATCAACACCTGACTGACAAACACTGAATTCTTAACTTCCTTTCTCTCAATTCGTTCTTTTAATAAAAAAAAATCTTTCCTATCCTTAGCTTTGTATGCTGTGCTAGGTTTTAACTGACTAGTTTTTTGTGCACTTATGTTTTCGTTACCTTGTGTTGTTGAAATTGCTTTCATTGTTTTCCTCACTTGTAAGTCGCTTTGGATAAAAGCGTCTGCTAAATGACTAAATGTAAATGTAAATGTAAATGTTTCAGCAATTATTTTATCTGTATGTACATTGGGGTTAAAAATCTTTAACTACACTTGAAAAAATATTTTCTGTTGTACTTCTCCTGAGAACAAAATAGATCTCACACTTTTTGCTTAAACACCAAACCTAAGTTAGTTTTCTTTGTTCGCACTCTTCTATCCTTCCCTTTATTTCTCTTTTCCACTCAGCTTTTCTTCAACAAAAACAGACTGTCAATACAGTACAACAATAGACAAACATAGTTGTAAGAAAGTAGGGACTCCAGTTAGTTATATTGTTACAGGGTTAAAGCAAGGCATAACACTTCTATAAACAACTGTAACAATACTGAACATGTTGGACAAGTGGTCAGTTAATGTCATTGTTTAATTCTACATTTTGACAGCTATTTTGACTGAGCATCTCACTGCTCTAATATGAAAAACTGCAACATATCAGACTCAAATGTACCGTCCATTACACTCAAAACTGAGAGTTGGACAACAATGACATATTATCATCTGAAAGGTTCCAGATTGTAAATGACCTGAAACTGTTGGGGACAATTTAACACATTTGATCATTATATTTTTCTCAGTTTTTTTTTTTTTTTGCTTAAACAAAAAAATACCTGTCTGCTAGTAAAAATAACTCACACATTTATTTTACAAGCCGAACATATTTTGGCTAACCTAAAACCCTTAAACAAACATCAGTCTGTTGATCAAAATAATTTTACCACCAAGTTTCTATATTTCCCGCACCCTAATTCGGACACTCGCAAAGATAAGACTGTTGACAAAGCCTTTTTGCTGCAAGATTTTTTTTTTTCTTTTTCACAGAATAAAAACGTTATCTAGCTTGTGTCATACACCGGCCTGATCTTTGATTGGTTGGGAGAAACTGGCTAGAAACTGTAGTTCTTTCAGTCCTAATTGTCCAGTAGCTTTAAGCTAGCAACTAGCCAGAGCGTCGCTCAAGAGCAATTTGAGCAATCTTGTCACTAATCCCTAACCCTCGCTCAAAGAAAAATACTTTCATACAAATATCGATAAAATACCTGAAAATCTACATACAGATAAATTAATGTATTTAGAACAGTGTGATTTACCCTTTGACGGTGATCGCTTGAAATGAGCCGTTACATGACTGGAAACTGCACTATAAGGCGCATGTCTGTCTCAGGATAATAGTGTACGACTCAGGATACAGTTCTGCTACTTACTGAGCGTCGCTTGCATGTCGGCTAAAAAAGCATCAATTCACACCAGGAGTGTCAGAGCGTTGCTGCTACTGCTCTGCATGTTTAGATCTCTTTTTTCAGGTAGAGGTGAAGTAACAATTAAACAACACATTCATCGGATTTAACAACTGATGATTGTAAAGAAAATGACCACCATCAGCAGTCAGTTCTCTGCTCCACCACCTGTCAATCTCATCTACACCCCTGATATGAGTTTGCTCCTTCTTTTCTCCTCTAACTGAAGCAGACGTTTCCAAGGTAATTGGTTCTAACCACCCTATCAACTGCCAGATGGATCCCATCTCCATCCATCTCCTTCAGGTTATCTCTCCATCTGTCCCTGCTCTGACCCACATCATCAAATCATCTCTCTCCAATAGGTCATTCCCCAAAGCTTTCAAAGAGGACCGCACTACTAAAGAAACCCCACTCTCATTTTCCTACACTGTTAGAAAACTACAAACAGGTTTTGTCACGTTGGCTCAGGACTCAGCCCAGCTCTCTCCGGCTAGTATGGGAGAGTCCGCCTCCTGCTCCCCCTCCTCGGACTCAGCTCAGCTGTGCCCAGTTAGTAATCAACTGGGTACAAAGAGTGCCTTGTACAGCTCCTCATGCCAGATCGTAAAACTAACGCATATCAGTGTTACGCCTAGCTTCATACCGTGCTTTCTTTTCACATTAAATATTTACCTGTTTGTTTCCTGTTCATCTTCAGATCCGTCGGGTTCCGCCACCAGTCCAGCTCTGGTCCTGCCTCAGCCTACTCCTGTTTGTTCAGCTCCGTCCAGGAAGACACGCTGGCTCACAAGATAACTTTGTTTCAATAAATCCACCTTTAATCCTATACTTGTGTCTTCATTTGGGTTTCCTGCCTGATCATAACAGTACGATCTGGCCAGAAGATGAACCGCCCAGACCGCTCTTCTGGAGCAGCATAACGCTGGCCATCATGGCCATCATGGAGCATTTGTCGGAGTTTTCGCAGAGTCTCGCCAGCTCCAGAAGCCACGCCCCTGTCAATAAAAGAAGCGGTTGTTCCGCCTCCAGCGCCATTTAGTGGAGACCTCGGCTCATGTCGGGCTTTTTTAACCCAGTGCTCTTTGGTTTTTGAGCAGCAGCCCTGTACATATTCCAGTGATCACTCTAAGATTGCCTTTTTAATTGGCTGCTTGAGGGGGCAGGCGTTGCACTGGGCCTTGGCAGTCTGGGAGAAGCAAGAGCCTGTATGCTTCTCCTACCCTGCGTTCATCGCCGAAATAAAGGTGGTGTTTGATCATCCAGTCCGAGGAGGGGAGGCTACGAAGAGGCTGTTCTCTCTACAGCCGGGAAGCCGCAGTGTGGTTGAGTTCGCCATTGAATTCCGTGCACTTGCCGTGGAGAGGGGATGGAATGAGGAGGCTCTCCACAGGGCTTTTTTGAATGCCTTGACAGAGGAACTCAAAGACAAGATGGCTTCTCATGAACCCCTACAATCCTGAATGATCTTATCTGGGTCGCCATCGGGTCGCCATCTGGATCAACAACCACCTCCACGAGCAGGAGGGAGAGAGCGGGACACCTGTCATCCTTGAGGTCTCTTCCTCCTCTGTCTCCTGGATCCCCAGCACTTCCTCTGGCCCTCCACAGCTTAGGCGAGATAGAGTCGGTAATCTGTCTGCAACGTCAAAGGGCGGCCGGTCCCCTGGCTTCCCGGCACATTCTCCAGCTTGTCCCCCGCCTTCAACAGAACCTGAGCCCATGCAGATTGGCCGAGCCCATTTGGACGATGAGGAGAGACGACGCCACATTTCCACATGTTGTCTCTACTGCGGACGGTTGGGACACTTTCGGGCTTCCTGCCCTATTCGGCCAGTATAAGGGGTGGCTCAACAGTAATGGGAGAGGTACTGCAGAGCCAAACCCACTGCTCCTCTCCCATCCGGCCGCAAATGGAGGGTATCTTTATTTTGGCGGACAAGACGGTGACTTTGCCGGTGCTCGTTGATTACGGCGCTGACGAGAGCTTTTTTGTCCTTGGGGTGTCTAAATAGATGA
The DNA here is from genome assembly GCA_024349245.1 of Neodontobutis hainanensis. Taxonomy (NCBI): domain Eukaryota; kingdom Metazoa; phylum Chordata; class Actinopteri; order Gobiiformes; family Odontobutidae; genus Neodontobutis; species Neodontobutis hainanensis. Next base: position 56,057 of record JALDNG010001340.1, read on the forward strand.
GAATCCAGACACAATTATTGGAGCCTAATGGACAAGTTTTGGCCCGGGAATCAGAATGTACAATCTCCATCCTTCTGCACTTCTCAGGTAATCACAGAGACTTTAAGTTTCCATATTTTTGATTGTTCGCACACTCCACTGGTCCTGGGGATACCATGGCTTAAACAACACAACCCGCATATAAATTTGGCGGCCAGTCGTATATTGGCCTGGAGTAATTTCTGTCATTTACACTGTCTGCAGTCTGCCTTGTCCCCTGTTTGTCTCAGGTCCACCCCAGTTCCAGAACACCCTGATCTTTCTTCTGTTCGGTCGATGTACCACGACCTGGGTGTCGTGTTCAGTAAACACCAGGCCCTCTCTCTGTCCCTAAAGCAGCCACCTCTACACGCTCTCGTAGCCGTAGAATGAGGCTATGAAATAAATCCAGGAGTCTTCGGCGGCAGGTATCATCCAGCCATCTTCCTCACCGATGGGTGCAGGGTTTTTTTTCTTGGACAAGAAAGACAAGTCACTGCAACCATGAGTTTCAAGACCTAAATAAGATCACCATTAAAAACAAGTATCCACTTCTATTGATCGTCTCTGTCTACTGTCTATGTGGGTCCAGGGTCTTCACCAAGTTAGATCTACGTAATGCCTACGAGGGGGATGAATGGAAGACAGTCATCAACACACCCCTGGGACATTTTGAATACCTGGTGATGCCATTCGGTTTAACGAATGCCCCTGCTGTATTTTAAAACCTCGTGAATGACGTACTCAACATGATTGGTAGGTTTGTCTTCGTGTATTTGGATGACATTCAGATTTTTTCCAAGGATATGGAGACCCATCAATTGCATGAGAATAAGTTGTTTGTGAAGTCAGAAAAGTGTGAGTTCCATGTGCCGTCTGTCTCCTTTTTAGGATACATCATAGCCCAGGGGCAGATCAAGATGGACCCAGAAAAGCTCACCGCGGTACGGGAGTGGCCATCCCCATCCAGCCAGAAAGAAGTACTGCGCTTCCTGGGGTTTGCTAATTTTTATAGGCGGTTCATTTGCCACTTCAGCCGTGTTGCAGCCCCGCTGACAGCCCTCACCTCCATGCTCACCCTTTTGTCTGGACTCAGGAGGCGAGAGCAGCCTTTCAGGAACTTAAACAGCGGTTCACATCTGTTCCGATCCTTACACAGCCGAATCCGGAGTTACAATTTGTGATGGAGGTCAATGCGTTGGAGACAGGGGTGGTGGGGTGCTTTCTCAGCGCTCCCCTGCCGACCAGAAGTTGCATCTGTGCACCTACTTTTCCCGCAAGCTCTCCATGGCCGAGAAAAATTATGTGGGTAATCGTGAGCTCCTTGCCGTGAAGTTAGCCTTGTAGGAGTGGCGCCACTGGCTGGAGAGTGCAGTCCACCTGTCGTCTGGTCTGGTCATAAGAACCTTACATATATCCAGACAGCTTGACGGCTTAACTCCCGGCAGACCAGGTGGGATTTGTTCTTTGACCGCTTTAATTTCACTCTGACTTATCAGCCTGGCTCGAAGAACCTGAAGCCGCATGCCTTCAACACGGGTCTGCCATCTCCAGAAGAGATCCTGCCCCAGTCCCGAATCGTGGTGACTCTCCGCTAGGATATTGAGTCTCGGGTCCAGCTCGCCCAGCGCCAGCACCCCGACTCGGGGACATGCCCCCCGAAAACCTTGTTTGTCCCTGAGGATGTGCGATTGGAGGTTCTGCAGTGGGCTCATTATACTCATCTCACGTGCCATTCTGGGATTGGCCGCACGCCCTAAACTGCCTTCCGCCAGAGAACGGCAGACCTCATGGTACTCCGGTTCGGTTGCATGACATCCCTTTCGACATAGTGTCCGACAGAGGTCCCCAGTTCACCTCCCAGGTATGAAAGCCATTCTGTTCAGCACTTAATATTAAGGTCAGGTGAGTCTCTCCTCAGGATATCACCCCCAGACCAATGGGCAGACCTAGCCGGCAAACCAGCAGTTGGAAGTGGCGCTGCGCTGCATGCTGTCCGCCAATCCCTCCAGCTGGAGTTCCCATCTTCCTTGGGTAGAATACGCCCATAACACCCTGGTAAACTCCTCCCTTGGTATGTCCCCATTTGAATGTTGTTATGGTTATCAACCCCTCTCTTTGCAGACCAAGAACAAGAGCTGGTAGTACCTTAAGTACAGGACCACCTTCGTTTGTCACCAGGGCTGGAAAAAGGCCCGTTCGGCCATTGTACATGCTGCTGCCCAGTCGCAGGCTCAGGTCAACCACCGTCGTACCCGGGCCCCGACTCTACGGGACAAAAGGTTTGGCTGTCCTCCAGGGATCTGCCATTGAAAATAGAATCCAAGAAGTTGGCACCACGATTCATCGGCCCGTTCGAGGTAGAGAAGGTCGTTAACCCAGCGGCGGTATGCCTTAAGCTCCCTGGGTCCCTTAAGATTCAACCTACGTTCCATGTATCCTTGATCAAGACGGTCAAGTCCAGCCCCTTGCTCCTCCCTGTCCTCCTTCGCCTCCTTCCAGGTTGACCATCCAGCCTACACAATGCGGCGGTTTGTGGACGTGAGGGGTTGGGGCCGGCAGTTTCTGGTGGATTGGGAAGGCTATGGTCCTGAGAAACCGTGTTGGGTGCCCCGGAAGAACATTCTCGACCCCTCACTGATTCAAGACTTCTACCGTCGCCATCCGCAGAAGCGTAGTAGGATGCTAGGTCGCGTCCGTAGATTGGGAGGTACTGTCATCGGCTCAGGACTCTCCAGCTCACAAGATAATCTTGTCAGGTTTTATGTCTGTTTTATATTGTTTCCAGTTTGTATTGTATTTCATGGACTTTATTTTGAAATGTCTTTCCCTTGTCTGTGTCTCTGCTTGACCTACTGGTGTCTTTCCCTCCTGTGTGATTACCTGCTCCGCCCTAATGTGCTTCACCTGTCCCTTGTTGTCTGTGTCTATTTATACCTGTTTGTCCTCCCCCTCAGTACGAGGTCATTGTCTTTGTCTTAGTCCATGTCACCCGTAAGGCTTGTCTCTGTTCCGTTTGTTTCTTGTGTAGATTCCTAGTTCGTGGTTCTTTTGTATTCTTAGTTATCTCTGGATTTTTGTCTGCGTGTTCCGTTCTGAGAGAGTTTTGGTTTTTTGGGATTTTTTGTATGCATCTGTTCTTCGGAAATAAATTTCCTTTTCTACGTTTTATTGGATTCTGTGGTCTCCATTGGAGTCTGTCCCTGTTCCTGAGCCCTCGGCCATGACAAATCTTGTTTCAATAAATCCAATAAATTCTATAATTGTATCTGCATTTGGGATTCCTGCCTGATCATAACAGGTTTCCCTCCTTCCCTTCATTGTCAAGGTTCTGGAGCGAGTTGTGTTTAATCAGCTCTCCTCTTTTCTCACATGGAACAACCTCCTGGACCGCAACCAGTCTGGGTTCAAGAGAGGACATTCCACTGAAACTGCACTGCTCTCAGTAATTAAAGCCCTAGCTTTGTATACTGCGCTGGGCTTTAACAGACTAGTTTTGGTGCACTTATGCAACCTTGTGTTGTTATAATAAATCATTTGTAAGTCACTTTGGATAAAAGTGTCTGGTAAATACTAAATATAAACGTAAAAGTTCTTTTTTCTCATTTTAGCTCAGTTCAATGTGTAAATAAATTAGTGACACAGAGCTGATTTATAAGACTTCAAAATAAAACACCCAGAATATTGCAAATGTTCTCAAAATCCAATAAAATGTAGATTTTCTGCCTGGACCAGTGGAAAATGAGCACAAACCACTAGTGGGCCACGGCCGGGGTTGGGAACCGGTTGTAAAGGAGATTCAATTTCTCTACCTAAAGAATTTACTTTTTGTTTTCCATGGCACAGCATTGACTGAAGTACTGGTCCGATGTTTAAATCACTGCTATGTTTTAGTGAGCTATTTTTTTGGGTGCTTAGATTGACAGCTTTTAGGGGCCGCACAAAAATAGAAGTCCAATTTTATTGATAGCATTAACACAACACTTTTGGTGTGTAGTGGGGTTATTAGTACTCCTAATTGGTTAGAAATTGGTACTACACACTAGTAGTACAACAAACTACTTGTAGTGAACAAAATTATAGTACTAGTGAGCTTCTGTGAGATTTTAGGGTTCACTAGTAGCACAGTGGGCAAAATTGCTTCACTATTTTTTGTACCCTTTAGTAGAAGTGGGACTAAATCTACATCCATTAGACATCCCTCAGTAGCACAGCTACTAGTAAAGTGTTAATGTACCTCACTAATACAGCTAGTACACATTTTGGCATCAACTGGACATTTTGTCTTACTAGTTGTACTTAGTTGTACTAGTTGACAAATTTAGCATATCTAGTACTACAGTAAGGCTTTTGGCTGGTAGTAGTAGTGAGATGTTTTAAAGTCTACTAGTAGTACTAGTGGACTGAAAGCAGGTGGGACAAGGATTCTGATTCTGATGGTCAGTTTAGAAAGTGACTGCTGGGAGGACTAAAAAAAATGTTAAATTGCTTATATCAGCATTTAGTGGAACTAGTACTACATGTGAGCTGTTTGGACCTATACTGAACTTTACTGAACAAAATATTTTATGCAATACTTTTGTTTTTGCCCAGATTTTTCATGAGCTGAACTCAAAGATCAAAGACTTAGTCTACGTACATGAAAAGCCTACTGTAAAATTTAAACCATTTTAAATATAAAAGTTGATCTGTTTAAATTTTACCGTAACCTACATCTGAGAGCCTGGTACCATGACAAGCATACTTCTGATTTCTCAAAACTCATATACTCTATTCAAAGCTAAATCCTAATTTTTCTTATTATTAAAAACCCTTTTTTAAATATGTTTATTAAACATGATCATGACGTAGAAAAACGTTGTTCTACCAACAGGAGGATGACCCAACCCGATTTGAGTCTAGGGGAGCACCAAGCACTGCATTTGCTCAAAAAACAACAAGGACATCATTATCAAACAAGCGGGTAAAAATCAATACACTGAAGAGGCAAGTGAATGACACAAAATACTATGTCTCCATTACATCCAACCCTATGGAAACAATCAAACAAGAACTGAAAGAACTTATTCATATGGCTATTGACAACAGATGGTTTACAAATGACAAATATAATTTCTTCATTCCTCCTCTTCCTCGCATTGCATTCCATTTAGAAGGAACCCTTTTTGTATCCCTTACTGGTTAGATGCTTAAAACAACACATATTCTGACTACAGAGGAATCACATTCCTCAGCCCCCCCAGGAAAGTCTATGTCAGGATACTGGAGAGGAACTCACAGCAGCAAGAGTTACCAACTAAGTTGGATTGAACATCTGTTCCGGCCCCAGTGAAGACCTAGGGTAGGCTGGAGGGACTTTGTCTCTCGGCTGGCCTAGGAACACCTCTGTATTCCCAAGGAAAATTTGGAGGAGGTGTCTGGGGAGTGTGAAGTCTGGGCGTCTTTGGTTTGACTGCTGCCTCTTGCGACCTGGCCACGGATAAGTGGAAGAAGACAGATGGATGACTATTAAATATTGATTGTAATGATAACTGTGTGTTCAGAAGAATGTAGTTGACCACATTCTGTATCATCAATCAATCAATATTTATTTATATAGCACCTTCCAACAACCACAGATTGAACCAAGGTGCTTAACAACATTAATAATAAATAAACATATCTACAAATAGGTTTAAAAACACATTTACACAATAAAAACAGAGCAGTGTCACAGAGCCATTAAGTGCAAAAAGCCATT